>PISX010009430.1:0-75821 GCA_004024625.1 Mellivora capensis
AGGTGTTATTTCTTCTTTGAAAGTTTGGTAGAATTCCCCAGGGAATCCATCAGGTCCTGGGCTCTTGTTTTTTGGGAGGTATTTGATCACTGCTTCAATCTCGTTACTAGATATCGGTCTGTTCAGGTTGTCAAGTTCTTCCTGGTTCAATTTTGGGAGTTTATATTTTTCTAGGAATGCATCCATTTCCTCTAGGTTGTTTAACTTATTGGCATATAACTGTTGATAATAGCTTCTGATGATTGTTTCTACTTCCAAGGAAATGTGATCTTAAACAGACATCTTGTGCCAAACAAAATTAGGGTTCTCATGTTATGGAAGCCAATAGTGAGTCAATAACTATCTAATATAAAAATAACTAAAAAGTATCTGACACATTAACCATAGGTCCCACTTTCATTTTACTTTGTTGGAAAATATTATGAAATGACTTGGCTTTAAAAAAACAAAAAACTCACAGATTTTATGGGAAATTTCCTGAATTTTGTATGGTAGCTCTTAATTTGAATATTTTAAAATTCTTTTAAAAATTTAGATCTAGAGAGAGGTTGCAAAGATAATACAAAGAGTTTCCTTATACTTTTCATCCCTAATGTTAACATTTTACATAACTGTAGTACAATTGCCAAAAATAGGAATTTAAAAATGGTGTAAAACTGTTGGCCAGGAGATGGCTAAAATTAACCAGTCAGGAAATGACCGATGTTGGTGAGGAAGCAAAGGGGAACCCTCCTACACTGTTGGTGGGAATGCAAGCTGGTGCAGCTACTCTGGAAAACAGTACGGAGGTTCCTCAAAAAGTTGAAAATAGAGCTACCCTACAACCCAGAAATCGCACTACTGTGTATTTACCCTAAAGATACAAGTGTAGTGATCCAAAGGGGGACGTGCACCCGAATGTTTCTAGCAGCAATGTCCACAATAGCCAAACTATGGACAGAACCTAGATGTCCATCAACAGAGGAATGGATAAAGAAGACACAGTGGAATACTATGCAGTCACCAAAACCCCTAAATCTTGCCATTTGCAATGACATGGATGGAACTAGAGGGTATTAAGCTAAGTGAAATAAGTCAATCAGAGAAAGACAATTATCATATGATCTTTCCGATAGAAGGGATTTGAGAGACAGGGTGGGGAAGGGAGGGGAAAAAAATGAAACAAGATGGGACCAAGGAGGGAGACAAACCACAAGAGACTCTTAATCTCAGGAAACAAACTGAGGGTTGCTGGGGGGTGGAGGGGGGGGATAGGGTGTCTGGGTTATGGACATTGGGGAGGGTATGTGCTATGGTGAGTGCTGTAAATTGCATAAGATTGATGATTCAAAGACCTGTACCCCTGAAACAAATAATACATTATATGTTAATATGAAAACATAAAAATAAAAATCCTCTTAAAAACTACAAGTTACATTAAAAACAAACAACAACAAAAAAACCCTATCAGCCAGGAGTTAGCAAACTTTTTCTGTAAAGGGCCAGACAGTAAATATTTTAGGTGTTTGCCACTACTACTTAACTCTGCCATTGTAGCACAAAGAAACAGACTACATGAACACATGAGAGTATCTGCGTTCCAATAAAATTTTATTTACAGAGACAGGTGGTGGATCAGATTTGGCTCATGGCCTGTAATTTGCCAACGTCTGCTATAAACTAAGCAGTTTATATAAAACTAAGCTTATAAATTAAGCTTACAAACTTATAACATTTAAACTAAGCTTATAAACCTTATTTGATTTTATCAGTTTTCCCATTAATATCCTTTTTCTCTTTGATCCAAGATCCCAAATTACATTTAGTTGTCATGTCTTTGTCTCCTTCAAACTAAGACGGTTGTTCATTCCTTCCTTTGATGAACTTGACACTTGAAGTACACTATTCAATTATTTGGTAGAATCTCCTAATTTGGATTTCTCTGATGCCTTCTCGTGATTAGATTGAGGTATGCATAAATGCAGGTGTATGTATATGCATGGGTTAGTATACATACATACATTTCCTAGCTTTGTCCACAGAGAGAGCCTAAAGTCAGTGACCTCTCAGGAACAAAGAGCATACCTAGCACCCAGATCTTGATTTCTTAACAATATTTCCCAATAAACCAGGGCTCTTTGCAAAAGTAACTGATTCCATGCCTGGGGCCGGGAAAAGATGAGAACTGCCCAGAATGAATATTTGTGTTGTCAAAAAGTAAGGTAACACTCTCAAAAGAACAAGAGCATGTCAACAGGATACAGGGACCAACCTGATGGCATTCCAAATAGACAAACCTGGGATAACTTGAGCTACCCAATATATGATGAGAGTTTTGGATTGTAACCCACAGAAAAATGATAAATGTCCCCTAAGTACATGCAGATATAAATAAATAATTGAATATATACATGGAGTGAAGGGACATTTTGCCTTGAGGGAAGAATCCTATTTAAATAAATGGAATTAAATAAATTCCAATGAAAGAGAAGAAAGGATATTCCCCTTAGACAAATACCACAGTAATCATAGTTGAAGACACAATCCTCTGATGGATGCTAAAGTTAATGGGCTGAAGTTTGGGGAGAACAGGGCATTTACCTAGTCACCAAGTATCTATACCCCCAAGGGATTTACTAACTACAAAGGGGGACAAATAATTTTTTACCACATGGCAGATACCCCCTTAACCACATTTTACCACATGGCAGATACCCCCTTAACCTTAACCAAGTGATAAAAATCCATCTGCTTTTTTTCCCTTTCAACCATACAATGAAAGATCTATTCATAATTTTCTGTTTAAAAAAAAAATTCCTATACTCCATGTTGCCTGCATTTGATTAATTTCAGTTTCACTTAAAATCAGTTACCCTTATCAGGATTTCAATTTATTGACACACGCCACCCAGCTGAAGATGAATTCCAGAAGTGAAATTGCTGTGGGTAGCCATCCCAAAGGCAGACAAGGTTACCAAAGCTCATGCTTTTTGACTGTGACATTTCTAACTTGATCGAACTGTTAGTCATGCTTTGTATATATATTTTCGTTAACTTTTTACATTTAAACTTTGAGAAATCACAGTAAGGAAAACATAGGTGATAGCCCAGCAAACAAGATCCATAAATCTAAAGATGCCAGTGGACACTAAATTTAAGTAAGGATGTGAATACTTAGAACAAAATAATCCATAACAAAATTACAAAGCTAAAAAGCTAATAATGGAAACATCACAAAATCAGAAAAGCAGTGTGTTTTTATTAGTAGACTTCCCACTCCACTCTGTGATACCTGGACCCATACGTATTTTGGCTGAAAATGCTCCGATTATCTCTTTACCTTTAAATATAAAAATTATCTTGGGGGGGAAATCGGAGGCCGAGACAAACCATGAGCGACTATGGACTCTGAGAAACAAATTGAGGGTTTTGGAGGGGAGAAGGGTGGGGGGTTGGGTGAGCCTGGTGGTGGGTATTATGGAGGGCACGTATTGCATGGAGAACTGGGTGTGGTGCATAAACAATGAATTTTGGAATACTGAAAAAAAATTTTTTTTAAATTATTTTGAGGGGCACCTTCATGGCTCAGTCGGTTAAGTGTCCGCCTTCGGCTCGGTCTTGATCTCAGGGTCCTGGGATCAAGCCACACGTCAGTCAGGCTCCCTGCTCGGCAGAGTCTGCTTCTCCCTCTCCCCTTCCCCTGCTTGTCTGCTCTATCTCTTTCTCCCTCCCTTCCTCTTTCTCTTAAAAAAAAGTTATTTTGAGATATCTTTTTATAGTGTAAATAGAAACAGAAAGCAGCCCTTCTGTTAAGGAGTCTGATTGAGATTTATTTTACATAAATACACTTTAGAAAAGTTTATTTTGGCATTACAGCTTATCAGTAATGACATGAAAACTTTTTTTTAAAAATTATCAAATTCTGGAAAATCTTTATCACATTTTTTGAATACAGGAGGCCTAAGGTTCCAGGGCATTTTAAGTTTGCTTGTGCAATGACTAATCTTAGATACTCTCTGATGAATTGCATCACCACTTACTCATCAATGTCTTCCTTGTTGTGACTGTGATGGGTTTTATGTTCTCTTCATAATCTTCATTTGTGTCAAATCAGGAAGGATTTCAGTATTTTCCATTATTTATATGATCTGCTCCTTTTTATTAATTGAATAATCAAACAAGAACCAATCTGTTACTTTTCCTCACTGTTTTCCTTCTACCTGTCTATTTATTTATTTATTTTTAAAGATCATTTATTTATTTACTTGACAGAGAGACACAGCTGGAGAGGGAACACAAGCAGAGGGAGTGGGAGAGGAAGAAGTAGGCTTCCTGCTGAGCAGGGAACCCAGTGAGGGGCTTGATCCCAGGACCCTGGGTTCATGATCTGAGCTAAAGGCAGATGCCTAACTGACTGAGCCACCCAGACAAACCCTAACTATATTTTTCAAATCTTTACTATTTTCCTTTTAAGATTTTATTATTTATTTGAGAGAGAGACTGAGTAATCGAGAGAGAGAGAACACAAGCCACGAGGGAGAGAAAGAGGGAGGGAAAGGGAGAAGCAGACTTTCTGCTGAGCAGGGAGTCCATGAGGGACTCGATCCCAGGACCCTGAGATCATGACCTGAGCCCAAGGCAGAGGCTTAACAACTGAGCCACCCAGGCGCCCCACAATTTTCCTTCTAATGACTGCTTTCACAGTGGTCTGAAAATTTTTTTGTACCAGAGGTTTCTTCTATGTCAGAATGATTTTTATTGACTTAACATTTTAATGGTTTGTCTCATAGTCTCTTAATTTTTTTTCTTTGTTTTTCCTCCATTCTTTAATAAATACAAAGATGACATAAAAGCATACCTTTCTTATGTGATTGAAGCAGGGAGTTTTGATATCTCCCTTGTTTCCTTGAGACCTTCATGACAACTTACCAGATTGCAGTAGATGGTAAGTTCAAACCTTATCAACGTTCTGAATAAACATGTGAATCTTTGGAAATACCGTTTAGGCTGGGAAATGTTGTCCCCATGTCACGGAGCTTAAGAAGCTTTAGAAAGGCAGACTTCCTCCATGCATGCACATCCACAGCTGCAGGGGACACTCACACTGCCGTGTCCCACTAGGCCTGCATCTCTGTGCTGTGATGCTGGGTCATTCAGCCCCTGGAATTCCTGAAAGCCATTGCTGCATCAGGCTGACCAACAGAAACTGAACTGTAATGGGAATTTACTGCAGAACACATAAATATAGCCCAGTCACCACAAACCAAATGCAACCTCAGCTCAAGTTCCCCCTTAGCTAGAGCCCCAAAATAACCATCACCACCCCAACACGTAGGGAAGTATGATATAGGAAGTATGATATAGGAAGTTGGAATGTAAAGAGACAGCTGTCCTAACCATTAACTGGTAAAATATCTTACTTTTGCATGTTTTGTGAAAATACAATGATGTGAACATATTGCTAGGGTCTGTTTCAAGGTCTCAATGTCCATAAACAAGTAAATGGCCTTGAGCCTTAGGCTTCATGATACATCTGTCCTTGTTCCTTATTATGCACGATAGGTATGAGAAGCCAAGTCAATGAAGGTTTTGATAACAAATCAGTAGTTGAGTGTTGGCAATCTGAAGAAATTCTGAAATGCACTAAAATCTTGCACTTGAGATAAATGACTTGAATTTAACAATAATCCTTAAAATATATTCCAGTATTAAAGACTTAATAAACTTTCCTAAATTATAGATTTTTTTAATTAACATATAATATATAATTTGTTTCAGGGGTACAGGTCTGTGAATCATCATTCTTACACAATTTACAGCACTCACCATCGCACATACCCTCCCCGATATCCATAATCCAGCCACCCTCTCCCTCCCCCCCATCCCCCAGCAACCTTCAATTTGTTTCCTGAGATTGAGTCTCTTATGGTTTGTCTCCCTCTCTGGTCCCACCTTGTTTATTTTTCTCTCCCTTCCCCCCACAACCCCCCTCCCTGCCTCTCAAATCCCTCATATCAGAGAGATCATATGATAATTGTCTTTCCCTGATTGACTTATTTCACTTAGCATAACACCCTCTAGTTCCATCCATGTCGATGCAAATAGCAAGATATATCTATCTATCTATAGATAGATATATCGATGCAGCCATCAAAAAGTGCCAAATATATATATATATGTTATATATACATATATATATGTATATATAACACATCTTCTTTATCCATTCATCTGTTGATGGACATCTAGGCTCTTTCCATAGTTTAGCTATTGTGGACATGGCTGTTATAAACATTCGGGTGCACGTGCCCTTTTGGATCACTACGTTTGTATCTTTAGGGTAAATACCCAGTAATGCAGTTGCTGGGTCGTAGGGTAGCTCTATTTTCAACTTTTTGAGGAACCTCCATACTGTTTTCCAGAGTGGCTGCACCAGCTTGCAATCCCACCAACAGTGTAGGAGGGTTCCCTTTTCTCTGCATCCTCGCCAGCATCTGTGATTTCCCGACTGGTTAATTTTAGCCATTCTGACTGGTGTGAGGTGGTATCTCACTGTGGTTTTGTTTGTTTGTTTGTTTGTTTGTTTTATTTCTTTTCAGCGTAACAGAATTCATAGTTTTTGCACCACACCCAGTACTCCATGAAATGCATGCCCTCCATAATACCCACCACCTGGTTCCCCCAACCTCCCACCCCCCGCCCCTTCAAAACCCTCAGGTTGTTTTTCAGAGTCCATAGTCTCTCATGGTTCCTCTCCCCCTCCAATTTCCCTCAACTCTCTTCTCCCCCATCTCCCCATGTCCTCCGTGTTATTTGTTATGCTCCGCAAATAAGTGAAACCATATGATAATTGACTCTCTGCTTGACTTATTTCACTCAGCATAATCTCTTCCAGTCCTGTCCATGTTGCTACAAAAGTTGGGTATTCATCCTTTCTGATGGAGGCATCATACTCCGTAGTGTATATGGACCACATCTTCCTGATCCATTCATCCGTGGAAGGAAATCTTGGTTCTTTCCACAGTTTGGCGACCGTGGCCATTGCTGCTATAAACATTGGGGTACAGATGGCCCTTCTTTTCACCACATCTGTATCTTTGGGGTAAATACCCAGTAGCGCAATTGCAGGGTCATAGGGAAGCTCTATTTTTAAGTTCTTGAGGAATCTCCACACTGTTCTCCAGAGTGGCTGCACCAACTTGCATTCCCACCAACAGTGTAAGAGGGTTCCTCTTTCTCCACATCCTCTCCAACACATGTTGTTTCCTGTCTTGCTAAAATTTTGGCCACTGTGGTTTTTATTTGTATTTCACTGATGCCGAGTGATGCTGAGCACTTTTTCATGTGTTTGTTGGCCATTTGGATGTCTTCTTCACAGAAATATCTGTCCATGTGTTCTTCCCTAAATTATATATTTTTAAAAGCTTAATTTCAGTCACCCAGGCTGAGCCTTTTTTGGAATGGGCCTATACAAGTGAGGGAACCTGGATTTTATGGTTTTTCATTATTTATGATTCAGTTTTTATTACTGATTTCCTACTACTTTCTATTTGCAACCCACAAGCAGATTAGAATATAAGAACAACCTCTTTGGATTGGCTGGGACGAGGTATATTTCTCATATTTGGGTACATCCTGTGTCAGCCATATATTGTCATGAAAATGCTGTGTAACAACCAGCTGCATGATTATTTATATATCAAGTTCACAGCTCTGCAGGGTTCCACTGATCTAAGCTTGGCTTGCTTATATATCTTGGGTCAACTGTAGGTTGACCTGATGACTCTACTAGTAGTTAGCTGGACTTGTATATGTTTACCAGGTGGCTGCTAACTCGTCTTGGATGGCTTTGGCTGGGGTGTCAGGGCCATACTGTTTCTCTCCTTGTGTCTCTCTTTCTGCATCCAGCTACCCTGGATATGTTTTCATGGTAATGGCAGACGCACAAGAGAAGTCAGAAATGCACAAGTCTTTGAAAATACAGGAAAACAGCTAATGTCCCATTGGCCAAATCAAGTGACATAGCCAAACCATGGAGCAGAGGGACCTAAATTGTTACTTGGTGAAAAGCATGCAAAGACAAAGAATTTGGGCCATCTTATGTGATGAAATCTCTTATGTTCTGAACTAAACACTTGATTTTCTTGACCGACATATAGCTACAATCTGAACGTTTGTGTCCTCTACACAAAGTATGTGTTGAAATATGTAGGGCTTTGGGGAGGAGATTCGGCTGTGAGAGTAAAGCCCTCATGGATAGCATTAGTGTGCTTGAAGAAGAGATCCCATAGAGCTCTGAGCCCCTTCTACCATGTGAAAATGCAACCCAGAAGACAGTCATCACCCTGCTGTGCTGCCGTCCTGATCTCAGGCTTTCAGTCTTGTAGAGAAATAACTTATTGCTGTTTATTGCTACCCAAGCTGTGATGTTCTGTTATAGCAGCTCAAATGGACAACAGCACCATTTAAATCTGCTCTCCAAGTGCCTCCCAGCCCTGTAAGTGGTACTGCTGTCCACCTGGCTCAGGGTCAAGGAGCCACCCCATCAAAAGGTCATCTGTACTTTCAAAATATATCTAAAATCAGACTATTTCTCAATGTCTCTACTACTCCCACACTAGTACAGGTTGTTATAAAAAAATTTTTTTTTTTTTTTTGCCTCTGCTACCTAAATAGTCTTACGGTTTCAACCTTGCCCACCTATTGTATCTCTACTACATCTATGAACAGTTTCAGAGTGCAAATTAGATCATGCCATCTTTTGCTCAAGGCTTTCCAATTGCTTACCCATCAGATTTACAATAAAATCTAAAATCTTCACTATGGCCTATAAGGCTCTCCAGAGTCTGGTTTGTGGTTACATGTTCTTGCTTTATTTTTATACCATTCTTTCCTCACTCTTCTGTAGCCACATGGGCCTTCAGTGTTGTTCTGTGAACATTCTTGACCTCAGGATATTTGCATATGCTATCTCCATAGCCTAGGATACTATTGATCTCACTGTATTACTCAAATGAATATTTATGAGTATCAAATACTCACTTCATTCGGGTTTCTGTTCAAAGGCCACCTCTTGTAAGTCTCTTTCTTGATCAAGACTTTGTCATTCTCTTTCCTGCCCAGTCTTTTTTTTCACAATGTGCGTTACTAGTGGATTTTATAATGTATATTTGTTGAATGAAAAAAATAACATAGAGTAAGTGGAAGAAAGTTCTAGCAGGACTGCACCTAGCATAAAGATATTCCTAAAATATTACACAGAAGAACTGATAGTGTGGGGAAAACTTACCATTGACAAAGGGATGCCTACCAATTCTAGTCATTTAAAACATGTAGTTTGTTGTGATAGCTAATAACCACCTTTACCTGGAAAGTTTTTGGTTATTCTGTGTTTTGGAATGTAACTGTAAGTGTCTATGAGAAATATAGAGGCAAATATAAATTGTTCAACAGCGAGCTTAATGCTCATTGGCTGTATCCTTGCTTCCTGCTAACTCTAACTTCAGGCTTTGGGGTGCTCTGGTATCCTGGGGAAATTTGAATAACTGGAGTAAGGCTAGTATATTCAGTTGGGCCAGAGGAAGAGGAGGCCGTGTCATTGTGGAAACCTTTAACCTTTAAGGAATTTTATCCTTTCGCTGTGCCGTGGACTCCTTTGGCAGCCTCAGAAAGACCAGGAGCCAATTTTTAGTACTGTGTTTGGTTTTACTCATTGAGAGAAAATTCACGTGACATAAAATTAACCATTTTAATGTAAGCAACTCATTGGCATTTAACATTTGTAGTTAGACAACCGCCACATCCATCTAGCTCCCAAACCTCTCTCTCATTCGAAAATAAAACCCTGTGCCCATGAAGCCATTCTCTTCATAATCCTGACCCCCAAGGCCCTGGTAACCAGCAGTCTGCTTGCTCTTGCTCTGGATTTACATTTTCTGGGTATTTCAGATAAGTAGGATCATACCAAGTGTGACTCTTCATGTCTGACTTCTTTCCCTTAGCATGTTTGAGTTTCATTCACATTGTAGCATGTATCATACTTCATTCCTTTTTATGCCTGGATCATACTGTTGTCTAGAAATACCACATTCTATTTATCCATTCATTTGCTGATGGATATTTGGGTTGTCCCCACCTTTCAGCTACTGCAGATAACATTGTTGTAAACATTCCTGTACCAGAATTTGAGTATGGGTTTTCAGTTCTTTTGGGTAGATACCAAGGAGTGGAGTCGCTAGGTTACCTAGGTGACAACGTACTGTTTCAAAATGCATAGAATAAAATACCTAGGGTAATAAAGGAAAAGAATTATATTGACATAAAGTTATCAAAACATCAACTAAAACAAATTGGTGTGGTGATATGAGTTACTTGATTTGGAAATATAACACCTAATGGCAGACCTAATAACTGCCCTACATTTGGAGTAGTGTAGAGTGCAGATGATGATTCAAGATGTCTGCAGTAATTACAATGTGGTATGGAAAGGCTTATGTTTCTTGATTACCAGTCCTTAGCATGTTCCTGGGTTTTGTTGCCTATTCAATGCTGATGATAATAGAGAAGTAATTTCTTTCTCATCCAAATTCATGGAACCCATAAATCCTATCTAAATGATCCCAAGAACTTGAAGTGAAGACCCCCTACTTAAGAACTTCCTGCTTTAAATAGGGGAGTGGTTATAAACATGGAACTCCATGGTGGCCCCTTTTCTCTGTGTTTCTCTCGCCACTATTTCCCCACGTCTTCACCTTGCTCAGGAAATCTAAGCTCCGCAGTATCAGCTCAGACAGGGGCAGATCGACTGCAGTGGAAGCTAGAGACCCCTCATAATTCCAGAGATGTTATCACCAACTTTTGAGCTGTTTCCTTTTCTGTTTCCTG
This sequence comes from Mellivora capensis, assembly GCA_004024625.1. Classification (NCBI taxonomy): domain Eukaryota; kingdom Metazoa; phylum Chordata; class Mammalia; order Carnivora; family Mustelidae; genus Mellivora; species Mellivora capensis. The sequence continues at coordinate 10,864 of PISX010009430.1, forward strand.
TATCAGATAAATGTTTGTTTCATTCAAACACCTAGGAATTAAAATAACTCTTCTAATGGTGTAGAGCGCTTCAGAGTATCTAAAGGTCTTATCTGTACACCCTCTCATTTTAACCCTCTGAAAGTTGTGTGACAGAGCATGTCATTACCAGGAGTGTGAGATAAGGAAGCCCAGATACAGACTCATTTAGTCAATCAAGTTTGAAAAGCAAGTACTCATTCATGGAACTAGAACTTGGGGGCATTTTGCAAATAAAAATTCAAAGTACCTTTTCTATTAAACTAGAAAACCAGTATATCCAAACTTAATTGTTTGGTCGTTAGCATAAAGAATGGTTGATCCTGGTGTTGGGTATTCTGGAGGGCATGTATTGCATGGAGCACTGGGTGTGGTACATAAATAATGAATTGTGGAACACTGAAAAGAAATTAAAAAAAAAAAAAAAAGAAAAGAATGGTTACTCCTTAAAATAAAAGCCAACACACAAACTGGTCTTGCAGATGAAAGGAGGATTAACATGAGAATACTACCTACAGTTCAGTCCTAAAAAGCACAATCCTTCCATTGTCTCTTGGGAAATGTTGCATAGATAGAAGCCAGACTTTCAAACTGGATATTTTCTTGTAGGAAAAGATGAGATGGCTTTTAGAAAGTCGAGCTTCATTATTCCCTGAAAAGAAAAACAAAATAGTGCACAATCCATATTAGAGGAAATCCAAAGAGAGAAACAGTTCCGTAAACTCCCTAGAAGTTCCCTAGAGAGGATTCGGTGCACTTGACAAGTGCATAAGTAATTACTGAAAAAAAAAAAAAATGCAGTCCCATATGTCACAGTTATCTTGCTTTGAATGCAAGAAAATCTGTTTTTCCATGGATGAGGTTTTTTTCTCCCCCAAAGTTATGTATTCAGAGTTTTAGTGTTTCTATTTGTTGTTTGCTCCCAGGGAGCAGAACACACCTTATTCCAACAGTGAAGAAAGAGGAAGGGCTGCTGAGCTCTGGCTATGAATATTTTATTATATAGAGAGACAGAGATCACAGAGGGGCAGATGAGTAGCAGAAAACAAATGTGATGTTGTTTGCAAGTCCTCAGAAGAGGTTTATATTAAACTGTCTCTGCCAGCTTGTTTTTCGCTTGGCTTTTATACTGTCAAACCCAGCAATGAAACACTTTCATATATCTAAGGGTTTTCCTATTAGATGAGGAGTGCTACATCTAGTTGAAAGTATAGAATTATCCCCGTTATCAAGTATACACAGAGAAAAAGCTATTATCAAATGACACAGTGATGAAGATAAATTTTCAAGAACGATGATCCATATTAATTTGGTTTGGGAAAGATGCTATCCTAGCTAAAAAAAAAAAAAAAAAAAAGGTTAAAAAATAAATTACAGGTTTTCTCCACACAATCCATTTATTTCTCTCCTCTTATCCCAATGTCTCAACGTTGTTGTAAGATTTTGACCTGATGGTATTTAGCATCTTTCATGATTTCATAATCCATTGGACTTTATTTGCTCAGAACTCACTATTTAATGAGGACAAGGTCATAGTCTATTTTCTTTAAAAGAGAGAAAACAAAGTCTTGTTTTTTTAACATAAGAGTCATATGACCACATATCAAACCTCCCACTCATATTTAAATTTCTGGGTACAAGGAGAAATTATCAGATAAAAGGGTGAATAATGCAACAGACATTCTAGGATTGCAGGGCTGAGGGGTCTCATTTTGTTCTGGGTCTAAACCACCTGAAATTGTTACAGAACCTGAACTGGGTCCTAATGGAAGAACCAAGTGGCTCTTGGAAACCTTGGAGGTTTAGAAGTTTAATTACTTGGTACTTTTGGTGTGTGTAGAAAACAGAGCAGTTAGAAGAACCCAGAAGAACCCCGGGGCCGGGGCTGGGACTCCTTTGCTGACTCAGTCGGCCATCTTAGAACACAGATTTTCCTTATCAAAATGATCTGCATAAGTGCTCTCCTTGAATGAGAGGGAAAAACAAGTGTGCAGGGACTAGGAGTATTTGTACTAATATAATTGATGGCAAAACTTTGTTCTAGTTTACATAAGATAGAAACTTAGATTTTTTTTTTTTCTTCAGTAATTGGCCAGGAGCCCAATAATACCTCTGTCTCAAGTCAGGTGCCATTTGGAGCAAAGTTTTTTTGTTTGAGCTCATGGTCAAGGAACCCAATACGGAGAGGCCATATTGAGTCTGTGAGATGAATCTAGGAATCTCTGAAAATGAAATGTTCAAAATGGCATAGACTTGTGGGTAAAAAAGTTATGTTTCTTTGGGTCCATCTCTATAACAGACACATATGTAGAGATGCTTATTTTGCTGGGAGGAAAAAGTATGGGTAAACTAGAACTTGGGTTCGTTTTGTTTTGTTTCTTGGATTTTTTGTTATATTTTACAAATTATTCACAGGTGGCAGGTCACTGATTTTTGGTTTTAAGAGCTATATTCTGTTGTCTGAAATGCTTCTTGGGTTGATTTTATACTTAGTAAAAACCAGAACTAACATTCTTTACTATTCACTATTGGCCAGGTACTTTACATAGGGCATTTTCACTTTATCTTGAGAACCCCTCTGTATTATGGAAAATTGTGTCCATCCCCACTTTTCAGATGAATGGATAAATTTGAGGAATGACAAATTGGCCCTAACTGTGTAGCTACTACAAGCTGAAGCCAAGTCTATTGGTTCCAAAGTCAACCCTTTCCTCTTGAAGGTTGGAAATAGTAAATTTATTTTTTTTAATGTATTTGAGAGAGAAAGAATGAGAGAGAGAGAGAGCATGAGAAGGGGGAGGGCCAGAGGAGAAGCAGACTCCCCGCCAAGCAGGGAGCCCGATGCGGGACTCGATCCCAGGACTCCAGGATCATGACCTGAGCCGAAGGCAGTCGCTTAACCAACTAAGCCACCCAGGCACCCCGGCAATAGTAAATTTAATTGGCATCAGTACCTCATAATGTACCTCATGTACATTATCAGGTTCAGAATAGTGTAGCTCTTAATCGAATATAGTCTCCTGAGCCTTTAGATTGCTTTTTCTAGGTGAACAGTGGTAATATGGCTTTACGGAGATATATAGATAAAGGTTTCTAAGCGGCATGTTTAAAGAAAATTGAGAGGAGAGTTTTAGTGATTTAAGAACATTAAATTTATGACATCTAATTTTTAAAATTAATTTGGTTATTTTTATAATAAATAGCTAAAAACAAAGCTAATTATAAAATAAACTTAAAGTTTAAAATTTAAAACAAAAATATTGGGTAATTGTATAGAAAATGTAATATGATAGTACTAATAAAGTATAAAAATAAGATGTATTTTTTTTTTTTTTTTACTTTTCTGGATCAAGTTATTTCTGTTATAAAATATATTGAATTATTGTTATGTGAGAGATCCATATGGCTATATCAGTCATGAAATTGGATTTCCTGACAAGGTGACTTCTCTTCTGCTGCTCTGAAATATATGAAGAGAATCTCACAAGACTTTAAAACAAAGTTATGTCTACTTATGTTTTAGCGGATTTTGAACTCAATTAAAAACCTGTTAAAACAACAGAAGCATACAAGAAACTGGGCTTTCAGAACCATCTAAGATTTCCTGTTACCTAACCAAGACATTCATTTTTAGCAAGTTCTGATCTTAGCAATGGTAGTTGGAAACATAAGGCATGCTTTTAAGACAACGATTTTATCTGCAAATTACCTCCCGTGAAATACAAATAAATCATATTCAAATTTAACCAGTTTTAAAATATTAAGAAGTAATCTTAATGGGAATATCCTTACAACAGCTTCAAAACATAAATCTCTGTCCATTAGGAAGACTTAGACACTTTTTTAAGGCCCAGAAAAGTAGATACTTAAAGTGTGATACCTCTACTTTTTATGTCATAAAGTACTGGCATTTTTACAGAAAATACAAGTGTACTAAGTATGTATACTGTATATCTACAGTTAACTGATGCATGTAATGAAATAAAAGCAGGTATTTCTTATTATTCAAGGAGAAAAATGGAGCCGTCTTCTGGAAACGGTTTGGGTTGTCCCATAATGGATAGGGTAGACCGTCAACCTATAATTATTTTCAGGGACATTTTCTTTGAACTTGTCTGAAAATTGGATGAGCAATCATTAATATCAGGAAGAAGAAAAGAACTAGGACCTGAGATTTGTCCTTTTAATAAGATAGGAGCGAATAACTGCTTTTAAATTTGGATCTTTCATGAAGCATATGAAATCTGTATTTAGTCCCGTCCTACCCATTGCTGTGCTGGACCACAAGCAAGGCTAGGAACTTACAGATCTACAGCCAATGTATAGATAGGCAATCTTCATGATTCATGGATTTTGTATTTGCAAAATCACCATCTCGTGTTTGTTTGCATTTCTGTGTTTTTGCTGGTGGTTTTGCTGTTTGAAATGGTCCCCAAGCAGAGTGCTAAGGTTCTGTTTAGTATTTCTCAGTGTGAAGAGCCTTGTGGAAAAAATACATGTCCTTGGCAATCTTCATTCAGGCGTGAGTTCTGGTGTTATTGGCTAAGTTGAAAGTTAATGAATCAACTATATACATATAAAATGTATATATAAAATGTGTCTTTAAACAGAAACACACATAAAACTCTAAAACAAGGTTATGGGTTCAGCATTCGCTAATTTGGTGTTTGCAGCTACTGTCTAGAATGTGACTACTGCAAATGATGAGAATCGACTGTATGAATTTCTAGAGGTGGTCTTGGCCCCAGAGAATCAGGGACCAAGGGCACAGTTCCTGCCTCCATAGGCTCACTCCTTATTGAAGAGTTGGACTCACAGTGGACCAGGGTGAGAGAGTGCTATGAGAGATGCAGATAAGGTGCTTAGGGAAGCCTAACATGGCTGGGGGGATCCAGGTAATCACAGGTCAGGAGCTGCATGCCTGAGAGAATGACTGAAACAGTAGAGAAAGGATGTGCAGCATGTAGAGGAATGTGAAGTAAGTGAGGTTGTTTATTTTTAAACGGAGCATAATGTTGGTGGGTTTCTGATGCATGTTGCTACCATGTTGTTACAGAAATATACTGTGGCAAAATGCTTCCACCTCTTGCCAAAATGAACACTGAAGAAAAATGAAGAGCACTGAAGAACTCCAACAAAAAGTTGCAGGACAGAAATAGCCAAACTCCTCTGGAGTCTGATTCATCCACAGCCATCAAAAAAAGGTAGGGAATGAATTATGTTACAGTTTTGCTTTTTTAAATTTTGTTTTATGTAATACACACACACACACACACACACACACACTCGCACACATGCACACACACACACGGTGGAATACTATTCAGCCATAAAAAGGGGAGTCTTGCCATTTGAGGCAACAGAGATGGACCTTGAGAGCGTTATGCCAAGTGAAATAAGTCACATATGGAGAAAGATGAAAACCGTATGAACTCACTTATTTGTGGAATCAGTTAACACAAATTTTTTTAAAATCTGAACTAAAAGTTACAGAGAGTACATTGCAGGTTGCTAGAGGTGGGTTGGAGGATGGGGAATCAGTGGAATGGTGAAGGTGATCAAAAGATACAAACTTCCAGTTGTAAAGTAAGTCATGGGGATGTAATGTGCAACACAGTGACCATAGTTAACCGATATCATATCGTTTATCTGAAAGTTCCTAAGAGAATAGGTCTTAAAAGTTCTCTTCACAAAAAAAAAAAAAAAAAAATTAACATGTGAGATGATGGATATTAACAACTTACAATGTGGTCATTTTGCAGTATATAAAAATAACAAATCAGGTTGTACAACACAGACAAATGATATATGTCAAGTGTATCACAATAAAAAATATGTAATAGTGCCTGGGTGGCTCAGTCAGTTAAGCATCTGCCTTTGGCTCAGGTCATGATCCCAGAGTCCTGGGATCGAGCCCTGCATTGGGCTCCCTGCTCAGCGGGGCGTCTGCTTGTCCCTCTCTCTCTCCCCCAATCCTGCCCACCCCCCAACTGTTCACTCTCACTCACTCCCACTCACTCTCTCTCAAATAAATAAAATCTTTTAAAGAAAGTAAAAACTATGTAATAGTAAAAAAGCAGAGGAGAACACTTATTCAACATCTATTCACTGGGTGGCTTCTCAATGTCTGCAAACTGTTCTAGACCTTAGGGATGCAGTAGGAAACAGAAAAGGCAAGGGTATGGCCTTGAAGGAACTGACATTCTGGCGAAATAAGTCAATGTGTGCATAGGAAACTGGTAGCTGTTAATAGAGTTTGCAAACACAGTGAACAGGGTAAAAAGATGCAGCGTGACTGAAAGGCTACTTTAGTTTGGGTATCAGAGAAAGACCACTCAGAGAATCTTGGCTTGAGACTTGGATGATGGAAAAGACCCAGCTGAGATAAAACCTTGGCATATGCCGTAAACCAGGATCTGAACAGATGCTTTCAAGGCTTGGGAAGCAGATCTGCATTGCTTGGAGAGGGGATTTGGAGAAGCATTGTGTAGGAGATGAAGTTGGAGTGCCTTTCAGACAAAGAAAAGTGTCTGGATTTTTCTCCAATGAAGATAGAAGTTATTGGAGAGTTATTAGCAAGGGAGTGAGTTAATTTTGTAGTTTAAAAATGCTTTTCTGGTATGTTTAGCAAAGGGATAGGGGCTCTGTAATAGTGGAAAACAGAGTGCCATTGCCTAGGCAAGAGATAATTAATTGGATTAGGGACATGACATTGGGGATAAATAGATTTAAAATATATTTGGGGTCTGCTTCAGGTAGATTAAACTAGATGACCACCGATGCTATGAATCCCCAGATGTAACTCTAAGTTCCATATGAAGGATATGCTGTTCTTTTGTATTTTAATATACACTCATCCAGTGTTACTTCTTATATTATAGTTTCAAAGAGTAGCTTAGGATATGTTTGTTTGTAGCCTGGTTCCGGAACTCAGAGGAGGTTGATGTCAGGTAGTGATAAAGAAAGAAAATTCCGTTCTGAAAGCTCAGGTTTTTTAGACAGGTCGTCTCCTAACATTTGGAGACATGAACCTTCCAGATTCTTGTGCAACTTCTCTCCGGTTCCAGCAGGGTTCCTGACTTCTGAGAATGTTGTTCCTCCCATCACAGAGAGGTTACCCATATGACAGGTGCCCTTCTAGATAAGAAACCTATGCATTTTTTTAAGGACTGGTGGCTTAAGTCCCTCAAGCATGACTTCAAGACTAGAACTTCATACTGGATTCCTCCGAGTTGGAACACTGAAGCAATAACTAAAATACACCTTAAAACTGGTGTTCCAAGAAGATAAGAATATGAGAATTTGAGCAACATTTGGCAGAGAATCAAAAGCTCTCCATAGGTGAAGGCTTCATGTCTTGGCCCAAGTGAGCATGTACAAAGCCACAGAGGAGGGGAAGAGAGGGTAAAGAATTGTGCATTGACCTTGCCAGGCAGGTCCAAGATTTCAAGAAGCCAGCAGTCACTGTTGGAGCATAGACCAACCTCACACCCTGGGTTCGGAAGACTTTTTGTGATAATTCAGTCAAACTGTGTTTTAAGAGCTTCAGCAAAGTACAGAGTACTGCTTTCCAGTACTTAACACTTTCTGGAAGGGTTCTAAAATTGGGTGCTGTGAGAACCCTTCCTTTCTCCACCCCCAAACCCTTCTCAAAAGCCTTTGATCATCAGAAAACAGACCTGGTGGATTACACATATACAGCTGTAATAAGACAAAGGAAGGGGTACAGCAGGAGAAAGCAAACACAGCAAGCATTGGTGGGGACCAAGACTTCTAGGTATGACTCTCAGGGCCTTTTCTCCATCACACTTGATGCCCTTCGCCTTCAGATCATGAACCACCAAGATACATGTGTGACACCGTGGTCTCAGGGAAGCCAAGAATCAGGCTTACCTAGGAGCATTTTATACCTCACAGCCCAGGGAGTTAAAAGCAGGCTTTGTGAACAGGTCAACAGGTGTAAACCATCAATCTGTCAGTTTCCATAAGCAGCATGGACAGGCTGGTACTGTATGCCTTGGGGGGAGTTTCAGACTTCTAACTGCACATTATAAATCACTAGCTATTACATTTCACTTCTGTCTTGGCCAGGAATCAATACCATGGTTCCAGGTGCCCTTTAGCATAAGCATGGAACTACCCAAGATCGATTGCAAGTTAACCCCATCCTCATGGACTCAGAGAATGAGTACATGATGAAAATGAGAGAATGATGAAAATATCCAAGAAAACCTAAAGGTAGTATACCACATTCTGTGATTGGTCTTGTCATCCACTGGATCAGATACAATTCTTTGATTAGTTGGAGACATCTTTACAAGGCTAGGCTTCCAAATGGAATCAAAGTTCCTGAAAAAGTAACTGTATGCTGAAGCAATAAGGATATAATAAAACAGAAAAATTAGTAGTTGACTTAGGTTGATTTCTCTGGAATCAAATAGTGAGACAAAAAAAGTTTGGATACTGGTGTTTATCGGAAAGTGATGGCAGTACCTTTATAGGGAAATGAGGTTGTGCGGTGGGGCTGAGAAAGAAAACAGAAAAATACCTTATTATTACTGTGACCAAGAGGAGTATGATCCCATTGGGCAATTCTGGGCTGCAATATAGAACATAAACTTGCATTTATACTAACCAAGGACAAGGCAATCAGCCACCTTTTCCCATCTGCCTTGATGGAAGACTGCTCCCCTGGATAGAAGTGAAGGATGTTAATTCCCTGGCACCTGTGGCCTGCCATAGATGTGGGCCAAGAGGACTCCAGCAGCCAGAGGAAGCCTCAAGCAAACAACCTCAGGTGTTTGCCATTGGAAGTGGCCATTAGATCAGCATGCACAGATGAAGTCAAGAGGGTATGGATGGAGCACTGAGAGTTACTGCTCTAAGAAGTGACAACAGGGATGCTCATGATCATATTAGTAGAGCTGTCGTTTATCAAATACTGTAATACTTGAAGCCATGCACTATAATAAATGCATTACATTTTATCATTTAATTCTTATTTGTTGAACAGAGAGTTGTCACTTACTATCAGGTGGAGGGGAGGGGAAATAGGTATTTTATCACCACAGTCCTGCAGCATATTTATTTTTTATGGTCTTCCATATATAGATGAGCAGATAAGGTTAAGCAAAGGTAACCACATTCTCAGGAGTAACACATATAGGAAATAGAGCCAGGATTCAGATTCTGATTGCCTCCAAAACCATCCCTCAGGCATTGCTATAGTCCTTAATTAACTAATTAATTATTTTTCAGATACCCGTTTATTTGAAAGTTGGCAGGAGCCATTTAGATTTGGGGATACCAAAAAATTGCCCATGTTCTCAAGGAGAGCAGGAAGAGAAAGACCAGAAAACATGGCATGTAATAAGAGCCATATGGAAGTGCTATTAAGTAGGATGAAGAAAGAAGGTATCAGTTGTTGCTGTGTAACGAGTAGTCCCACGACTTAGTGGCTGAATAAAAGTATGTATTATTGCTGCCAAGTCTGTGGGTGAGTTAAAAAGTTCTTCTGATGCGGGCCAGGTTTAGCTGGTTTGAAGTAGGTTCACTCATTGATCTGCAGTCAGCTAACATTGGCTGGGGACTGGCTAGTCTAAGAGGCTTTCCCTCACACACCTGGTAACTGATTGAATGTAGCTGGACCAATTCAGTTCTTCAGTGGCTAGCCTGGGCTTATTCCTATGGTGGCCGAGGCAGGTTGGAGAGTGAGTGAAAGTGTGCAAGACTTCCTGAGGCTGAGGCTCAGAACAGTCACTTCCACTGCATTATATATGTCAAAGCAGCCAAAAGACCAGCCCAGATATAGAAGTAGACTCCACCTCTTGGTAAGAGGAACTTCAGGGTCACATGGCAAAAGGGCACTAAGACAGGAAGGGGAGATCTACCAAGAAAAGAAACATCTGGATTAAAGCTTACAGGGTGAGTAGGTTTCCCCCAGCCAGATAAAGCAGGAAGGAAATTTGAGGCAAGGTGGGTAGCATGTTTTCAGAGACACCCAGTGTCCCATAATGAAGACATACAGTGCTGAGGGCAGGAGGCAAGCACCAGGAGAGAGAACAACATTAAGGACTAGAGAGAGGTAGGTAAATGTACCAGAATTCAAGCAAAGAAAAGTTAATTTGTAGGAATAATAACGTTTAAGGAAAAAAAAAAGTTAAGCAAATGGGAAGGCAAGCAAAGTCAGGTTAATGAGTGGATGGGTGGATGTCTGGGTTGCTGTAGCAATATGGTTAACAGTATTATAAGATTTCTCTTAGGAAGTGATTGGTAAGATTGATACTTATTTCAAAAAGGAAGGGGGAGGAAGGAAATACGTTGATTGGCACTTGGAGAGAGAGGTTAGGTTGAGGGAGATCCTGGATGCAGGAGCAGGTGTGTGCATGACTCAGTGTACGCGACTTGTGGCTTCAGAGAGGTCAGGTGATGATGTAGATTACACGATGGAGACTCTTTCTGTGGTGCACCTTCCATATCCACAAAATAAAGGGTCCCCCAAATAAATGATTTTGGATTATAGCCCGAAACCAAAATATCAAAGCTCCAGACCCTCACGAGGACAAGTCCTATCACGAGGATAGGTCTCGGATGCAGCTGACATCAGGGATGTATTTAGAAAGAGATGTGTCTGTGTATGTTTCCACTGGGATATGTGTGTGAAATGGTAATTTTCAGTTCATGGGTATTTTGCTTTGAGACTGGATTGTGTAAATTAAATAGAATCCTTATTCTACTGTTTTCCTAAGTGACTTTCTAGTTCCCCTGGGTCTGTGTTTTGGTGTGGCACTCCTCTAAGCCACCAGGCACAGCACATTTTAGCATGAGGCTTAACTTGCTGATATCAGATTGCATCACCAGCTCCTTGGAGCCAGAATGGGAACTAGACTCTGGAAGTAAATACTGGCCAGACCCCTGAATGGAGAACCCAAGGCCCAAATACCCACTCTTGTTGGCTTGGGGAACGTATTCCATTCATTCTCGTCTAGCAGATATGTTGGTGATTCTTTGCTACCTATTTCTAAAAAGTGATATAAGGATTTTTTTAAAGAAAAGGTAAAATAAACAGAAAATAACATAGCCAAAGACAAATAAATAATATAGTTAAGGCTGACAGCAAAGATACAAAATCCAGTGAACACTCTCTGGGGACCTAATTATTATTAATTTTTCTTTGAGGGAGCAGAGTGTTTCCCCATTCCATTTCCCTACCTACCCTCCAGAGGTTACCACTGTCCTAAATTTACATCTACCATTTACTGTTATTTTGGTTAAAAAAAAATAGGCCCGAACATGAATATATTCCTAGGTAATGTTATTAATTTTTGCTTCCTTTTGAGCTTTATAGTAATGATTTTATACTTAGTCTAAAGATTTGCTCATTTCCTCACACATTTATATTTCTAAGATACATCTGCATCGTTACACGTAACTATAGTTCATTTTCACAGCTAAATGATGTGACATCGTGTGAACATATCTTCTTCTGTAGATTGACATTTCTGTTTCCATTTTTGCATTTCAACTATGACCAATGATACTACAAACATTTTTTATATGTCTCCTAGCTTGTGTGTAAGTTTTTCAGGGATATCTACATAGAAGTGAGTTACTAGAACACATGATATAGGAAACCACCCATCCCAGCTTGCCTCAAACTGTGTGGTTCCTCAGGATGCAGGATTTTCAGGGCTAAAACCAGGAACAATACCAGGCAAATTGAAATGAGTGGTCACCACAAATGTGTACAGGTTTAACTTTACAACATAATACTAAACTCTTTCCTAAAGAGTTGGTAGCAGTTTCTCCTCCCAACCTGCCATAAATGAGAATCACCCTGAGACTCTTCCCTATGCTTGGTATTCTTGATGTCTTAATTTTTGCCGATCAGTTAAGTGTGAAATGGTATCTTACCATGATTTGAGTTCTCTCATTACTGACGGGGTTCGGTATCTTTTCATGTTTTGTTCCCCATTTGTGTTTTCTCTTCTGTGAAATGTCCTCTGTATCTTTTGTCTTTTTCTGCTGGGTGATTTTGTCAAATATGTCTCATACACTTCTTTGGGTTCTCTTGGCTTTACCGTCACCTAGAATAGGGTTTATCAACAGAAGCACTAATGACATTTTGGACTGAACAATTGTTGTAAGGAACCTCATGTACATTTGTAGTATGTTTAGCATTATGCTTGACCCCTATCCACTAGATGACAGCTATGACAACAACAACAACAAAAATCTCTATACACACACACACACACACACACACATCTCATCAGGTGTCACCCGTGGGGAACAAAATTATACCTAGTGGACAACTACTGACCTAGATCTTAGCAACTTGCTCCTAGGCGTGAGAAGAGGAAGCAAGTCAGATAAATTCCCGCATTGTTTGTCTCCCTGATTGCCTCTTCCAGGACATATGCCCTTGTACCACATGTTTAAAGGTGTTCCATGTTACTTCGCAGATGCCCTTGTCTGGGCTATTGGCTGTACTCCTTCATAGTTCATGGTCATGTAATGGCCAGAACTGTAACCTATTACCTTGTCTTCCTATCTTTCCCGGATCTGCTTCTGTTCTCTTCTTTCTCCTACCTTGGGATTGCATGCTCCAATGAAATCTTTAGCACTTAATGCTTGTCTCAGGTCCATTTCCCAGGGAAACTAAGTTAAAATAAGTGGTTTTAGAAAGGGATACCCTGTGGATAGGATTTTGGAATTGGATTACTGACCTGTCTGAAAGCAATGAGGACCACAACTTTCTGTGGCAAACTGGAATGAAAATAGACCCTGGTGTGCTGCTGCATCACAATTATTTAAGCTTTCGCATGTAGTAAATTGAGGTAAGACTTACATGGAGGGTCAGGTGTTGGGATACTTAGCGGCTGCAGCATACAGTAACTAGTAGGGCAGCGATGGGTACACAGATTGTGCAGCAGGGTGACTTCTTTTGACATGCGAGAAGGGAATGCTAGGCTGAGGATGGTTAATTGCCAACTTAATACATGCTCTGAGAGTCGGAGGGCATACCTGGCAGCTGTACAGGAGAATTCTTGCTGGCTATTGCAGGGCAGAGTCTGATGAAATTTGGGCCTGGGGTCTGGCTGTAAGTCTGGCAGAGCTTTCAAAAGAGACCACACAGCTTTGTAGGATCTGCTGTTTCAAACTCGGGGCCCCAGCAAGGAGGCTGAGAAAGGATGGGACATCAGGTTGATGAGCTTGACAACCTTGAATTCCTAAATTCCCCTAAGCCATCCTGGAAGACAGGAGCAATCCCTTTTCTCTTGACAAAGAACAGCCTCACTCACCTGATGGCTGTGTCAGGATTTTCCTTGAAGGAGGTGCCTCCTAAGACTATTCTCATTCTCCTTAAGAGATTTCTCAGCTACTCTTCATTGCTCCAAGCTGATAACGAGCAGGAGTATCAGCCCTTCTTCAGGAAGAAAGAGCCCACCCACTGAAAAATTGGAGTACCTGGGTAACAGGTGCCATCAGAACCAAGGAAACCTGCATGGGAACTGACCTTGAGTGTATGGAGGGAAGGGGGAGGGTGAAACCCACAGGGAAGCTGGAACTGCAAGGATTTATTGATATGGGGAATTCACACATAACTCAAGATTTAATCTTTTATTTGAGACTCAGAGACAGCATGCAAACGGGGAGGGGCAGAGGGAGAGGGAAAGGGAAAGGGAGAAGCAGGCTCGCCACTGAGCAGTGAGCCTGAGATGGGGCTCAATCCCAGAACCCTGGGTTCATGATCTGAGCTGGAGGCAGACACTTAACTGACTGAGCCACCCAGGCACCCCAAGATTTAACCTTTTGTCAAAGACACTTGAAGTTGGCCCTGGCAGTTATCTTAGAAGTCTTTATGCTGTGATGGGTTATAGCAAGTAAGGAGAAAATTGCATAGCTTCTTTGATTGTTCTGCTAAAGGGTCAGATGGCTCAGGGAAGAGGACTGCTGAGGTGGTTTTAGGTTCAGTCTGAGAACCTATCACTTGACTATGTGCCTAACTGACCAAGAGGACCCTGAGGGTACTCCTTTCACAAAGACAGTAAGGCATTCCCTAGAGAAGGGGGCTGGCATCTCTGAGAAGCTCCATGATGGCTGTGGTCTGTGGCCTGGGTCAATTGTTCAAAGACACTGTCTGGGAGTTAAGTTTCCTAATATTACCAAGAGGATGGGATCCAGAATGGGGTTGAGTAGTTTAACTTACTGTTAGTGACATGTGGACGCAACTGCCACAGGGGAGTACAATTAAAATGCCAGCACAGGGATCTGAGTGACCACGAGAGCATGGGAGTCTTTGGGACAAAATAATTGGACAGCTGATAGGGATGTGGCACAATTGGGATAATCAGAAAAAAAATTCAAAAGCTTACAAATCATGAAATAGCGTGGTCCCTTAGCAAGTTTCCACATCTGAGTTCATAGAGGACAAAGAAGTTATTATGTCAGCTTATGCTCATCTTCCATTTTTAGTTTTTTTTTTAATATTTTAGACATAGTTACTTTGTATTTAGCTGCTCATTTTGCAACATGAAGTACAAAGGATACAGAAAATGGGTTATTTTGTCAACTGCTGGGCTGGCTTGGTGGTGTTTTTCTTTGTGTGATAGGAATGTTTGATTATTGATGTTAGTTTGTGGGAAATCTTAGGGTCTGCCTGAATGGGGATATTTTCCTGCAGTGAGGATTGCTTTGCTTTCTCTAGGAGTCAGGGACAACTTTGTTCCTTTTCCAAAGTTCCATTCTAGATTCGGTCTCTCAAGTTTAGCTGCCCTGCCTTGCTTTGCAAAGGCACTGAGAGTTGGTCTCCAGATTGGTGGTGCTATTACCATGTTCCCTTAGGACTTTGCTGCTTTTTTCATTACTCTTTCCATAGGTTCTCGTGCTTCTTTTCTCTTTATTTCATTCTGGCAGCATGGGGGGTGGTCAGATATTTCCTTTACTGTCTAGTGAGCCTATCAAAACTTAAATGTAACCAGGCTATATTTGTAGTTTAGCATAAGGAATCTTCAGATTATCTAGAATGCATACTGCCAAAATGAAATAACATTGGCTCCCTACTAATATCTTTGGCACCAGGAAAATATATGAATGCAGTTAGCAACTGCCCAGTGCACTCATCATAATGGGATTGAGTCTGGTCCAGGAAGTAGTTAATTGAATGGATCAGAGGGGCCGTTTTTCTCATCTCTTGTCAAATATCCTGCCCTCATGTTTAACAGATGTTGATCAGAAGCCTGATCCCGTGGGCGTATATCCTGCGTGACGTTTCTCCCATCAGGAGAAGACGCTTAGCTTACTCTCCTGTCCGTATTCCCTCTGATGCATTTAGCACACAGATTCAACATATTCCGAGCTGTCCCTCTTATGTCAGCCATTTCTTGGAGGTGGGTTACTGTACAGTACGTTTTATGGAAGATTTCCACACATTTCAAAATTTGACATGTAAAAAGACAAAATTTTAACTCTCTTGAACACTCTCATCTTGGGAATTGCCAAATCCCTGTACTCTAAATGAGAGAAATGTGAATGAGCTTTACTGTCAGGTCATAGGGTAGAAGTTCTCAAGCCTACAGAGACCAGGCAGGGTAAGAAACCATAGGTGGTGGAAGGCACTGTGCAAACAGGGACCTTTGTGTTTGTCTCACTGCAATAGTACCTGCTTTACTCTGTTATTGCTCCATGGCAATGGGGCCTCAGGTCTACCAGATATTCCAGGTTTTTAGGAGAAGCTTGAAAGCTGGAGTTTTCTGATAGGAAATCTCCCAATTTTTGACCACTGGTTTATTAAAAACAAAAACATGCTAACAGTAAAGAATCTGATTATGTAGGGGGGAAAACATGTTTGTAGGCAACCTCCAAATGCGATCTAGCCTGCAGACAACTTCAAATAAACAACATGCAGCTCAAGATTGACCAGTTTCATAAAGTAAATCCTATCTGTATGGCAATTTGATTATTTTGTGTCCAAGAAAGTAACTTTTCTGCCTTACTTGTTTTTACTTTTGCTTGCTTGTTATTTTGCTTGGGATCTTTTCCCCTTTGGTAAAACTTAAAAGCCTAGTGGATACTGCATCAATGAAAGCTCCCTATACCCTACACACATGGCAGATTCTCTGTGTATGTGTGTATGTGTGTGTGTAACATGGAAACAAGGAAACAACTCAGAATCTTGACAGAGCTACCCTGTGACTCAACAGGAGCCCCCTGGATTGATAGCCAAGGAAAATTAGTGCATCACCAATGTATCCTAATAGTCCAGAACTGGAATTAAGCCACATGTTCAGCAATAGAAGAATGCTAAATAAATCTTGATTTAGTCATTCAGTGGAAGAGCGTGCAACAATAAAAAGAATGTGTAGTGGATAGACACAACAACATGGATGAGACGTATAGCTACAGCATTGAGCAAAAGGGGCCAGACACACAAAAAGGATGTCGTGTGTGATTCCATTTCTACAGAGTTCAAGAACTAGTGAAAGCAATCTATGATGATAGAACTCCACAAACTGCTTCATGGGGACAGAACACCAGAGGGGACACATTAGGGGCCTTGTAGGGTGCTAGTAATGTCTGTCCCATCCAGGGAGTGGTTTTATGACCACAGGCAACTGAAATGTCTGCCTTCTATGTGCAATAAAAGTCAGTAGCCAAATGGGTAGCCGTGGTGGAGGCGTTGAGTTCACCTTCTGGCCTTGCGGCCCAGGGATGACCACTGAGCAATATGAAGGAGGTTTTCAGGTATCCCCATTAGCCTAGATGTTTGAGGACTGGGTGCTTGCCCATTAATTTTCCCTGTTGCCCTCTAACCTGAGATGTCTCCATGGCAAACACAAGTAAGTGTACAGAGCTGCACCTATAGGGAAGGCCAGCTGCTTCCCCATGTGGTGTGATCGTTGTTCCAGGTTCCCCATCCGTGAAGTATGAGTTCCTTCAGTCATCATAGAAATTTAGAGTTTTCTGTAAAACTTACTAACCTGGCAGGAGTGGCGCTTTTGGGGACATTACTTGTAGATCTTTACCTGCAGCAACCTAATGTCTTTAAAAACAACAACAACAAAAAACCATGGGAGAATAGCCCTGCTCCCTTCATTCACAAGCTTAATGTTTCCTCAAAATTCCCTAAGATATAGACTTAGGAGGAAAAAAATATGCACCCCAGTCTTTCTCTACTACTAGAAATTCATTGCCACACAGATTGTTTCTCATACCCTGGAAGGAAGCAATGAGCAGTGGCCTCAAAGGGCTCCCAGTCAGTTTTATCTAGCATCTCCCTTTTTGGTTGGAAAGTGGGCCAAGGCGAGAGTCTGTAGAAATCTAAGGAGGAACTGAAGAAGTGGAACCATACACTGAGTCCTTAAGCCAGGAGAGGCTTCTGGTGATACAGTCAGGACTCTATTCCAAGTTGCTGGTTGCAGCTTATTACTTATATGGCATGAAGTGTGAGGGCCTGAGAGCTGGCCGGAGCTCAGGGGATGCAGAGAAGGGTGCTGTACAACATCAGCCTTAGGCTGATGCTCCTGCTTATGTTCCTAAAAGTGTTGTCCCCCAAGGAATGTTCCAGTTATATCAACATGTGATGCTCAAAACATAAAGCAACTCTGTAAAGCTCTTCCTTTGTTGATCTGTTACGTAAAGACAGGAAAAATTTAAAAGTGATCTTTGTGTCAATTTCCTTTTTTTTTTTTTTTAAATTTAAAGGCAGGTTAAATCTCACCACAGTAAGCTTCATGGGAAATTTGGCATTTTTATTCTGTGACCTTTTCATTTGGCAAAGCCAAAGGTACCGGGAGTCAGGAATCAGGTGACCTGCGTCATTTTTAGCTGCATCCCTTACAGGACTCAACACAGTCTTGAGCTCACTTCTTCACCTCTCTTGAGTGCTGAGTGAAGCAAAGTGAAAACACCTAGTCTGCCTATTCCTTGAGTTTGGTATGAAAGAAAGTGAAAGGCACCCTAGAAAGCATAAAGACAGGATGAATGGGAGGTGTGATCCTAATCACCTTTATGGCTTAGAAAGCATCCCCAAGGGCATGTTTGCAAATATTCCTCGGATGAGGTGCTCCTTGATTCTTGCTACAAATGTTTTCATTTTTATTGGAGAAGGACGTGAATGTCCTCAGCTGTGGAAAGATAACTGAAGAGCATGTATTTTAATGGGGGAAAAGGAGCTGTCCAATTTTAATATAAATCCTGACTTTATTCTAGCTTCTATCTCTTGCTGGCTGGCCAAGTGGTATTGACTCCATGAAGTTTTTTTATTTCTAAAATAGGAAAACCAGTATCTACCACCTTGACCTACTTAAGGGGAGTGTTGTAAATATGAAAGGAAATCACACGTGTGCAAAGGCTTTAAAAGGACAAAGTAAGAAAGCATGTAGTTGAGGGTTTGTACCACCTTTTCCTCTTTTTTCTCAGGAAGGTTTCTAAACAATATGTTGAGAGATAAGAGAAGATTCATCAAGCCAGCTATCCCACCTGCCATACTATTTGAATTTTTTTCTTCTTTTCCAAATCCAAATAAATATAGTCACTAGTAAAGACATTACATGGGTCAGATTCATTACGATGGTCCAACAGCTCTAAAATCATGGCTTATTGTCAAGAACTCGAAGACATTTTATGGCCAATGTTTTATTGTATCAATGTTGGCTGTAACTTGAGAAAACAGATTATATCTTGTCCAAACCCAGACTGGTTTGAGAGTAAAGAGGACAGTTGTTTAATAGTCATACCAGGATAACAGTAATAAAGTAGGACTGTTCTGGGCCCCTCTCCCCAAAACTGTGAGAGGTTCCCCTTTAAGTCAAATCATAATTATGTCTAATATGTTCTGAGCACTCATCTGTGGGGAAGATTTAAAAAAAAAACCAATAATCCAACTAAGTGGTTCTGGCTTTCAAGAAGCCAGAGTCTATATGGGAAAGTTACAGAATGCAATGATGCAGAAGGAATGAATGAAAGACATCATGTTAGCAAGTGTTGGATTGAAGAGGGTAGAAGCATGGAGCTTAGATGGAAGTGTGGAGGCTCAGCCAACTCCACATCTCAGTGGATGTGGAGAAAGCACAGTGGGTGGCATTCTAGGCAAGTAGAATGGCCTGGGCAAATACCAAAATGGATGAGTTTCCTGGCTGTGTGCAGAAAGGAGAGAGAAAGAGCTATACAGAAATTTTAAAAGGAAAAATTTATTCTTCTGACAAATATTTATTGAGCATCTCTATCATGGGCAGTGTTCTGAACGTTAGGATTTCAACAGTGAACGAAACAAAATCCTTACCCTTAGGGAATTTGCAATCTAATCTATTTTAAGAACTTTCCTTAAAATTCTCTATTATGAGTATTTCTAGTAATCTTCCTATATGAACCTTTACATGGAAGTCTTTTGGAAAGAAGCGGAATGCTGTTTAAAAAGATTAGAGCAGAATGATTGAGCTCATTTTGTGTTAAAATAATGAGGGAGCCCCACTAACTGAACTGTCTTCCTAAACCAGAATCTGAGATGTGGAGAGGGGTTTATCAAGCATCCATCCATTCATTTAACAAATACTTATTTGAAAACCTACTGGGTGCCTGGAACTGTTCTATGTGCTGGAGATACCATAGTCGTAAACATGGGAAAAGCTCCTTGCCTTTAAGGAAACATGAATCTAATAAAATCGGGTCTTCCAAGATCATATATCTAAAGACAAATAAATATTAAAAAATTGTAAGGGTTCTTCAAGCATCTCTTTATATATTCACTTTATTCATACAGAGCTAATAAGGGGAAAGTAGCTATTTGCTTTTCTCTGATACAGTTTTCTTGCTCTGATTATTACAATCTGGGCCCAAGTCTTCTGAAAATTTAATAGATGCCTGTGGCAATTGGGAATCATCAGCA
Organism: Mellivora capensis; assembly: GCA_004024625.1. Lineage (NCBI taxonomy): Eukaryota > Metazoa > Chordata > Mammalia > Carnivora > Mustelidae > Mellivora > Mellivora capensis. Next base: position 30,770 of record PISX010009430.1, read on the forward strand.
AACAAACAAACAAAATTCTCCCACATATCTGTTGTAGAGGGTAGCAGACCATATGTCATGCCATGAGAGGTCTCCTTTGGAATATGCAAGATGGTAGCCTAAGAGGTTATACCCCACCCCAGAAATGCTACTGCTTCAGATAAGACAGTATATTTATAATGTTGTAATACAAAGTTAATATTATTTTATAAAACAGATAACCCTGTTATTAAGTTGTGGAGCACACATCAAAATCACAATGACACAGATTGATAGACCTACACCTAGAGATTTTTTGATTCTGAAAGTCTGGGGTGGAGCTGAGAATTTTCATTTCTAACAATACCAGGTGATGCTATGATAACTGTCCCAAAGGCTATATATTGAGAACCACTGTGTTATTCTCTAAATATGGAATGAGGGGCACCTGGGTGGCTCAGCTGATTGAGTGTCTAACTCTTGGTTTCAGCCCCAGTCATGATCTCAGGGTTATGAGAGTGAGCCCCACCTTGGTCTCCATGCTCAGCAGGAAGTCAACCTGAGATTCTCTCTCCCTCTGCCCCTCCCTTGCTTGCACAAGCACTCTTTCTCTTAAATAAATAAGTAAATCTTTAAAAAAATAAATATGTAAACATAACATGAATATAAAATTAGTTGACTTGTAGATATGTACCTTGTAATATTTATCAAGGAGGCCATTGTATTCATATAAATGTCTATGGCTGGGTTGACCAATATGGTAGACAATAGCCACATGTGGCTATTGGGCTCTTTATGTGTGGGTCATGTCACATGTTGAAATGAAAATATTGGATCTTTTATGTTAAATAAAATATATTATTAAAATCAGTTTCACCTGATCTTTTTCATTTTTTTAATGTGGCTACTAGGAAATTTAAAGTTAACATATGTGGCTTGCATTATATTTCTTCTGGACAGCACTATTCTGTGAAGTTTTTCTAAATGTGCATCTGAGGATTTGGGGGGTTTTCTTTTGTTTTAGAATTTGGATGGAGGTACCTGGGTGGCTCAGTCACTTAAGCATCTGAGTCTTAATTTCAGCTCAGGCTGTGAGATCAATCTCCCCATTGGGGTCCATGCTCAGCCCAGAGTCGGCTTAGGATTCTCTCTCCCTCTCCCTCTCCCCCTCCCCTGGCCTGTGTGCTTTCTAATTGAATGAATGAATGAATGAATGAATAAAATCTTCTAAAAAAAGAATTTGAGGGTTACTAGTGGAGGAAAAGAAGGTATTATTTTCTTTGTAAATAAGGGATCTACTTTTCAAAAATACCCTTTTTGATTTTCTTTGAATAACAATAAGATAATAATCAGTAGAAGATTCCTTCAGTAGATGCTTGGCCATCTCCCTACCTTAATATAGCTGTTGTATTAGTTTCTCCTGGATTTTCTTTAGTTCCTTGGAGTTGCTAAGAATGGCTATGCTTCAGAAGCAAAGGCTGAAAGGTGACTGAACTTCTCTCCTTTGAATCCATTTGGACCACCTTTGTAATACACATAAATCAGTTACAAATAGATTGTAAATCTAAGCTTAGGAGACTATATTCATGACTTTGACGAAAGCAAAGATTTTTAAAACAGGGCACAGAGAGTAAGAACTACAATGAAAAGATAGCTAAATTGGGCTACTTAAAATTATATGTTTATTGAGAGCATTATTAAGAGAATGAAAAAAATCATAGTGTGAAGAAATATTTCAACACAGGTATACAACAGAAGACTTTTGTCCAAAATTTATAAAGAAGTCCACCAGATAAGTAAGAAAAAGGGAGAGAATCCAATGGGAGAATGAGCAAGGGATTTGAACAGATATTTCATGAAAGAGAGACTGCAAATGGTTGATGTTTATGAAAGACAGATTCATTAATCATCATGGAAATACAAAATGAAACCACAGTAAGATGCCACTACACATGATAATGAAAACCAAATAATTGTAATGAGGAAGATTGACAACAGCAAGTGTGGATGAGAATATGAACAATTGAGAAGCTGTTGGTGGGAGTGTAAATTGTGTAAACACTCTGGGAAGCTGATAGGAACTATCTAGTCAAATAGACACATAACCTTAATCCAACAATTCTCCCATGTTACATATATACCCAGTGGCATCATCATATGTGTGTTCACCAAAAGACAATACTAGAACATCCATGGCAGCATTTCTGGTAGTCCCAAACCAGAAACCACCCAAATATTCATCAATATGAGAGCAAACTTATAAATTGTGGTATAATCATGCAGTGAAATACCACACAACAATGGGAAAGAATGTGGCATACAACAACATGAATTAATCTTACAAACTGTTGAATCAAAGACACTTGGCCTAAGAGAATACATGTTTTGTGATTCTATGTATATAAAGTTCAGAATCAAGCAGAACCAATTTCTGGTGGGAGAATTCATGATAAGGTCTGTCTTTGGTAGAGCTGCTGACTCAGGCATTGCTCGGGGGAGCTTCTGGCACTTTTCTCCTTGGTCTGCGCTGTGATTGCAGGAATGTGTTCTCTTTGTGAAAATTCATGAATTTCCACCCAGGTTTTGTGCACATTTTTGTTATGTATGCTATACTTCAATAAAATGCTTAACAGAGAAGTCCAAGTCTATGACAGACAGCCTTCTAGAAGTAACTTACCTCTTTAAAATACACAGAGGTATAGTTTATATATGACATCTTAAACTCTTAACTTGTAATTGACTTATTGAAATTGTTTAATACAATAAGAATTTTGGAACTAACCATTTTATTTATCCTGAATTCCTCACTAAACACAGATCGTTGGAAATCAGAAATATAATAACCATGAATTATGGAAGCTTAAAGTTTAAGTAATGCATTCTATATTCAATTAGATCTGTAGCTGATAGAGATCCTACGTGATTCAACCTGTCCAAGAAAATAAATACCTTAATTAGCAAGCATGTTCTATAGATTCCAAAGATTCATGACAAGTATACATTTTTACAGCTGTCATCCAGTAATTTGCATTAGATTGAAATGATAAATTATATGGAAGCATTATTTTAGAAAATGTAATTTGTTCAACACCACCTTCAAAGTGTACTGATGTATTCTTTACCAACAGGAAGTTGGTCTTAATGCATCTTTTTATAAAGTACTAATGAACTAAAGGGGTATGATTCAAAACTCATTTGATGAAATGCATTTTTAGTTTTAGTGTATGAGTTTATGATTACAGTGCAATATACTTTGTTAGTAGTATCTATGCACAACTACTTTGAAATGCTACATTACTGATAAGTTTCCCCTAATTTAATGTGTTATATGCCTCTTTGAGTTAGAAATGACTGTAATTACAGTTCTTTGGCTTTATTAAGGTTACACATTGGGGTGTGTGTGGGAGAGAAAGGTAGAGACACAGGCAGGAAGGAAAGATGGAAACAGAGGGGTAAGACACTGGGAAGGAAAGAATGGAGGTAGAGATGAAGAGGAAGAGAAACTCACTTAATCAAACTCACTGCTGCATTGACCTCCTCATTTGGTGGAATTAAAAAGTCAAATCAATTTCTTGTTGGCATATTGTGCTTCAGAGCACCACTCTAAATAAAGGGCTTATCCTGCTCTTAGGCCATCAAGAATAATGTCAGATTTATAAAAAATGAGGCTTTTATCCCCTTCCTGAAAAAGGAATACCATTACCTTCACAAACGGTCAATTACATCCTCTCATCATAAATGACTTCTTTATCATTCATGGGACCAGATGTTCATTCACTCAGATTACGTGGTACATAGAATAAAGGAGGAATATGTCATAATATTGATCTATGATTTACTAGTTGGGGGTAACTAGCCTTGTTACTGTGGTAGTCACTTTATATACTTGATTTTATTTAGTTCTGCTAGGAACTAAAATATGAGTATTTGTGTTGCTGTGGATTTTTTGTGTTGGACAGGAAAGGGAGGAGGTGTTTTCTTGCTTTGTTTTGTTGGAATGAATAACTGATCCAAGATTTTCATGTGAGGTTTATGGCTTGCAAGTTGGTATTGACCCATATAAGTCTCGCACTCTTCCCAGGATAATATCCAGCCTTCCAGGTTTACCAGTTAGTCATTACCACTCCTAATTCCATAATTGTGCATTTCCAAAATTTGTTAAGTATCTCTTTTCTAACTAGTTAAAAAGGCATCATGCATGTGTGACAGTGAGTAATGATCAATTCCCAGTGTGCTCCCCATCTCTAAAATAGCTAACTGAATGAAGTTGAATCTGCTACTTCAAAAAAATCACTTGAGTTGGAATTTTTAGCATCCAGTAACTTCATTTAAGTCCTATGAAATTTTATCCATGGACTAAAACCTAGCCAACTCCCAGTTGAAATAAAATCATGGTTGACCTTTAGATAAATTCCTACACATATAAGTGGCAAAAAGGGAGACTTAACACTTGTAGATTCTATTCCAGGAGTGTATGTGCATATTAGTATAGAAGCTGTAATACAGATAAGTAACTTAAGATGAATGCAGCAATGATCTTTAACTTCCTTGTTGCTTTCACACAATGGATGTGGCTTTGGTATTTCTTGACAGTAATGTCAAGTTAGAAGCAATATTGGCAAAGCGGGTCCTGCTGTGACTTTCTATTTTACATGAAATTTTTATTTTTTTCATTTTTGTAAAGTTTTTATTTAAATTCCAGTTAATATACAGTGTAGTATTAGTTTCTGGTATACAATTTAATGCTTCAACACTTACACACAACACCTGGTGCTCATCACAAGGGTATCCCTTAATCCCATCACCTCTTTAACCCATCCCCCCCCCCACCACCACCCCTCTGGTAACCATCAGTTTGTTCTCTATAGTTAAGAATCTGTTTCTTGGTTTGCATCTCTCTTTTTTCCCCTCTGATCATTTGCTTAAATTCCTCAAATGAGTGCCCAAAGTGCCCAAGAACTATATTAGAAGGAGCAATTAGTAAATACCAATTCTTTGAAAGAGAGGGTATATAATCAGAGTTTGAACAATGAGTGATGTCTGTACATGAGCAGGTTCAGTGATCTCTGCATAAGGATTTAAATTTGGTCCTGCTAGTAAGGTAGGCTTAGCCATTTCAGGAGATTATGGAGGAGGGACTGGCAGGTGTTTTAAGGTAAGACACAAGTGAGACTTATGATCACCTGTCAGATCTTTTGGAAACAAATTGTTTTTAAGTCAAAGGTCAAAATGATCCAAATAAGTGTTTACAAAAAATAAAACATCTTAAATTGAAGACTGAATATGAGATGCTCTTGAGAGGAAATAAGTGTTGTTTCATGATGAAATAATGGACAATATTCTATGAATATAAAGAATATTAGAGGACCATATCCTTGTGATTTTGTATTTCTTTTCCCTATATTAAGTCATAGAATAAGATTTGTGACTTAATTTCTGTGTATCTTAATTATTAAAATTCGATGATCCTTATATCTGAGAATGACCAGAAATCTATGCTGTCTCCTTTGACTTCTTTTTTAGAGGGAGGAGCGGGATGCAAAGGGACAAGCAGTGGGGGAGTGGCAGAGGAAGAAGAAGAATCTTAAGCAGACTCCACACTCAGCATGGAGACCCACGTGGGGCTCGATCTCACCACTCTGAGGTCATGACCTGAGCCCAAATCAAGAGTTGGACACCTAACTGAGCCACAAAGATACCCCGTTTCCTCATATTTTTTTAAAGATTTTATTTATTTGACAGACAGAGATCACAAGTAGGCAGAGAAGCAGACAGAGAGAGAGGAGGAAGCAGGCTCCCAACTGAGCAGAGAGCCCGACGCGGGGCTCGATCCCAGGACCCTGAGATCATGACCTGAGCTGAAGGCGGAGGCTTTAACTCACTGAGCCACCCAGGCGCCCCCCCTCATATTTTTTTTGTCTGGAGCAGGGACAGAAAGGATAAGGACCATGCAAAAGAACCTAATTAGAGTGGTCGTAGGAAAATAAGGTGATTTTTTTTCTGTTTAAACTCTACCAAATTCAGGCCATTCAGTCACCATGCTACTGATTGGATGGGAGATGGAGAGAGTGTCCTTTTCTTTCTGGACAGTCTATGATTTGGTGCCAGAGTTGCCTGAAGTCTTTGGGATGACTTTTCACTCCCCCAAACAGCATTTCTTCTTTACTCTCTTCCTTTCCTCACCCTTTCCCATCCACATCTGAGCATTCTCAGTAACAAAGTGCAGCCATTCTTTGGTACAAATGTTACCCTGTTTATTGTAACCCTGCTGGTCTTCTCTTGGTAACCCATGGGTCCCATGCATTTGAAACCTCTCCAAGTGCATCTCTTCTTAGGCATGTCTGAGCATATGTTTCTGTGAGGCAGCTGTAAGAGGCACAGGTGCTCTTGTCTTCTTGGCTTTCTCTGGCTGCGGGCTGCAGACTGAACTGATTTTCTGGGGCGGCCTCTCTCTACCATCTTGTCCAGCCAGTGGTGGACAAGAATTAATGTATAAAAATTGCAACTTCCTAGCTCTTGGCTGGGTTGTAGGGGACAGGGGTAATAGACAACTCTGAACCTCTTTGTCCTGTCTCCCAGAGGTGCCCAGCAGGACTGAGACTCAGTTGCCCACAGCAGTGACTTGCTCATGAACTGAGCTTGTGTCAGTGCCTCCTTTCCCTGAAACATGTCCTTCCTCCCTTGCTGTTGCTTCTTGGGACTACCTCACAGCTCAACTACTTGCACTCAAACCCCTGCCCTAGGGTCTGCGTCCTCGGGGAACCCAACCAAGGACAACCTATCTTTCCTTTCAAAAACGCCATGATATGTCATACCAATGTTGTGGTCAGAAGGACTTTTCTTTGGGAATTAGCACTCCCCAGTATGGAGCGGTGACCACAGATCCCCAGCAGTAGGTGGGGTGAGGGGTGTGTCTTGATTTGCCATTGTCAGCCTGCCCTCCCCAGGACTCTGGCTGCCATTTTGATTCCTCACCCCATGACCACAACTGTCCTTTGTCTTTCTGACCAGGGGCAGACTGTTGACAACTTTTCTATCAACTGACCTAAGTGAGTCACTTCTAAATGCCCTCTTATTTATATGATATTTTGACTTACGAGATAAAGGGGCAATCTTGTGATGGTGGTGTCAAGTGAGCTCTTTCAAAGACCTCGAGGAGAACATCTTGTCCTCAGGAATTTTACCTGTGAGCATCTGTACATGAAGTTTGCTGAAAGCTCTGACTGCCCACAGGTCAGTTTACTAATTGAGTAGCCATAGAAATGGCCTAGAAGCTCAGATGTGTTCTAGTTATCAGTACACAGGACTCTAAAGACATATATTATCTACCCGTGAATTCATAGAGATTACCTAAGAGGGATTGGGCACTCACCTTAACTTCCAGTATACTTCAAACCCCACAATAACAAGTATGACATACAAGGGATCACAAAGTCAATTTTGGATGATGTCGTAGAATCTCCGTAATCCATTTATCTTATTCAAGTTATCAGAGATCACTTTCTCCAAGCCAGTTCGCAGGGTGTCTCTTGCTTATCGGAAGTTTCATTGCTGTGTTCCAAGTCATTAAACACTTGAAGCGTGAAGGCTGGGGAAGGGACTAATTGTTGGTTTGGTGAAGTTGCAAGGGAGATTAGGGAACCCAAGAGAGTTCGACTGCCAGATATAGACACAAAGGAAGAAGAGGGGTAAAGAAGGAGAAACAATTAAGAGTCTGTGTGAAATCAATTGAGTGCCCATCTGCCATTGAACTTCACAGTAACACTGATTACAGGTAATTGGTATTTGGCTGAGTAGATAATTAGGCTGGCTGCAGAATGAAAAGAATCAACCCACTGCTGAATTCATCCTGCATCCTGGTCCCCTCTCTTTCTGAAGCAAGGTTTGGGGAGCGTGGCGTGGCAGACAACCTCCCACATCTTCTGCCGAGGGGAGGATGTTTACAGAGCAGTGCCATCTCCTGACTCAAGAGACAAAGGAAGCAGTACCTGAGAAGAGAAATATTCAGCTACAGACCTTAATTATAAGAAACAAAGGTAATAAAGGCTCATAGTTCTTTGGGAACCGTTTGAAATATCACTTTGATGTAAAGGCAATTATTAGTGTGAGGGGACTGTTTTCTAATGATTCAGAAGGCACATTTGCAGTAATGGGGCTGAACCCACGTTGTCACCGCCCCTCCAAGTGCTGGGGCTGTATCTTCACTGACACTCCTGGACTTTGGAGCTCTCTGAAGACTCTTATCACTTGGCAATAATCACTTTTGTAGGAGGGGCTTAAGAAAGACGATGAGTTAAAAACTCATGGAGTGCTCATTTTTGACAGGCAAATTGTTTTTAGATGATAACACATGGAACACCAATGCTGGGTGGTGGTTTGCAAGGAAGCAAAGAGATCTAAGGTTGAAATGTTTAAGTACCCCTAACTCACTCCTCACTCCTATCTTGTCTGCAAGCTCTGTGAGCTTCCACCTCCCTGCGCATTGGAAGGAATGAACAATGTTTCCTGACTCTGCCTGTACTTGATTTTGCTGGGAGACTAAGAGGAAGGGACCATCAGGACCAGAGAAGAAGCCTCATGCAGGAGAGCCCATTGCCCTCCCAGGACAGATGGGCAGCCTACAAAGTGGAGATGACCTTGGTCAAGGTTGATTACCAGGCAAGTGAACACAGAGGCATCTTCCCTCTGTTTCTTAAAGGCCTTAGGTGATCTCAACTCCACTTTGAAAAAGTTCACAGAGAACTCTCTGTCATCTCTTCAATGACACACAGTGCACACGGAAGAAGAAAAGAATCTAAGCAAGACCTTTCACTTGTTCTCAGAAGAAATCTAGTTTGGAAATAGAAAAGCAGCAGAGTCTGCCATCTGCTAACTCTGCGTTTTTGCCCAACCCTTCCCCTTGGTTTCCACCATGGCTGTGTTCTAGCCAGTTTTAGACTACTTCCACCTCCCCAAAAGGAAGGAGCCTCTCTCTCACCTTGGTGTCTCACCTTCAATGTTTGGGGCATATTTTTTCCAGTTCCTGCCCCACCTGGCACCCCCAGCGTCCTCAGTCCACTTATCCCCCATCTCAGCCCAGAGAGTTTGATCAACTCTCAATTCCAGAACAGATAATCCCCTTCTTTCTCAAACACAACCCCCACACACAGTGTTTTCTTCATGCAAGTACTTGTCACACTCCACTCCAGTTATCTATTTGTCTGGACTACTCATGAGGACAAGACCCTATAACAAGTTTCAGTATACTCGAGATATATATATATATATATATATATATATATATATATATATATATATATGTATATATATATGCGCTGAGCACACAGTGGACACAGCAGGAATGATGAATGGATACGTGAAGTCACCTTAGTACCCAGAAATGCACGTGGCCATATCGGGAGCCAGAGTTGGTGGCATTTGAAATTAATCACCCTATATTTATATGTCTAGCCCCATGCTTTGGAAAAACACGAAACCCAGGGGAACCCTGACCCAATCAATATCCTGAGTAGCCCTTTGATGGTGAGAGTCATATAAAATAATATTTTTAGTATGCATTGGAGGAAATCAGAGCTCACAGTGTCAGATAAAACCCACTTCAGAAAAGCACAGGGAACCATGGTTGGGAAGGAGGAGTTTACAAGTGAGATGGAAAATGATCAAGTGTCATTTGATAATATCCAACAGGGATGACATGACTGAAGCATCCCTAAAATGAGAATCTTGGCAGTGTGCAGACTTGCTATATGTAATGGCTGGTCCCTGAGCACCACTCGTCTACTCCGAGCCTTCCCGTTGGCTCCCAGCTGCCAGTTCGTGCAGCTTTAGGGCTGAAGGCTCTCTTCCATCCTGGGTGAAGCTGTCCAGCCTTAATTAACTGTCTTCCTCTTCCTATGTAACTTCCCTAAAACTGGTCCCCTGTACTTCCCCAGTTAACTTGCACTCAGTCCTGGCCTCAGCATCTGCCTCAGGATCTCACTTCATAAATGCATCAGTCAGGGTGCAGGTAAGAAAGAATCTCCACTCCAGGTGGTTCAAAGGAAGGGACTTCAGTGCCAGAGATGCCCACAGAGGCGTGGACAGGTTTGAAGAAGCAAACAAAAGACCGTAAGTCCCCCAGGGACTAAGAAAAACAGGAAGCCTTTTCTGTCCTTGAGTCTAAAGAGACAGGGAGTGCAAGGGTTTTCCCAGGAAGGATGCAGCTTCTTTCAGAGACAAAGACCCGAAGGAGGAGGGGAGAAGGAAAGAAACACCCCAACCTGCAGTTCCTCCCGCCCTCATGTCATCTGCCAGCACCACCCCAGTGGCCAAACCCATCTGGACATCGGTCACCAGAGGAAGCTGGACCACATAGTCCACATGGGTCAGCCTCCGAGGGCACAGAGAAGGGCAGATAATTGGATTTGGCAGAGCACCCAAAGATAAATTGCCCATATGGTATTCCCCCTTAACACATTAGCGTTTTGCCTCCTGCTGATACCATATCAGATTATAGATTCTTTTACTAAGGAACTTGGAGAGCCTTTCTTAGCCACTATAGAGATGATTAAAAAGTTAAAGCATTAAGACCTATTAAGAAAAAGAAAAATCAAGGCTCATTTAGCTCAAAGAAAAGAAGTCTGAAGGATCAATTAATATTGTTCATTGCATGTAGCAATGCTTTGCTAATCAAGAAGATGGGTTCCAACATAATAGATTTTTCAATCAGAGGCTTCGAGGGCAGGGATGGAAATAATGCAGACAGAATGGGGCTGCACGTCAGAACACAGATGATGCAACAGACAAATGAAAGGAGAATAAGAATGAAAGAATAAGGAGAATAAGGAAAATAAGTGGTAGCAGAAGTAGCATCAATAACTGACATTTACTGAATACTTGCTATGGTCTGGACACTGTGCTATAAGCACCCTATGTGTGACCTATTGAAATCTGTCAGACTGGCCAATTACGTAGATGCCATCTCCTTCGAATCAGTTTGCTAGGGCTTCTATGAACAGGTATCACAGATTAGCCGGCTTAAACAAGAGAAGTTTATTGGCTTTTGGTTCTGGAGGCTAGAAACATCCAAGTTCAAGGTGTTGGTAGGGTTGGCTCCCTTCTGAGAGCTTTGAGTGAAAAAGCTGTCCCACACCTTTCCCCTTGTTTTTGGTGCTTTGCTGGCAATCAGTGGCTTGTGGGTCTCTTCCTTCATTTCACTGATGTTTCCGTTGTGTGTGTATATATTCCCTTTCTAGAAAGATGCCAGTTATATTGGATTTGGCTCATGCCAGTGTAACCCCATTTTAACTAAGTATATCTATGACAACCTTATTCAAAGAAGGTTCCTGCCCTGAGGCATGGGGGAGGTTAGGACTTAAACATAAGAACTGAAGGGGTCACAGTTGAGCACATACCATTGTCAGATAAGTCCCTGAGAATTCAGGCAACGTAAAGTTTACCCAACTAGAAAATTCCTTAAGGGTATCCAGTATCCACAAAAAAAAAAAAAAAAGGAAAGAAAGAAAAGAAAAGAAAAAAATGTCAGTAACATGGGGCCATTATTCTGGGAAGGTAAGGACAGAGTTTGATTGAGATTAGAGATATTAGACCAAGCTGTGTTCAAGAAGGAGAGGTTAAATGTGGGGCTGAAGACCCTGAGAGGTTGGCGCACTAGCAGGGGGTCTTAAAAGAAGCAAGAGAGTCAGAGTAGATCCTCTGTACAGCAGCCCTTCCAAGAATGAAGGGCATCTGCCATGGGAAGCAAGCTCCACCTCCACTCCACAGTCCCCACACTGCTATCAGATCTGCCTTCCAGCCAGCTACTCCTCTTAAGAAAATCTTCCCCCTATTTATTGGAACAGGAGGAGCTCTATACTTCAAGCTAAGAGGCTTAAAAATACAAATGCCTGATTGAAGAAACACTTTGCATGAATGGGTTTAATTAGTTTGGTCATTAGTTTTTTCATGGGGGTAGAGAAGAGAGATTTATTTATAGAAAGCAACAGAGGCCATTCAGGAGGTGGTAAGAATATCCCTGGGAGGAGGGAAAAGGGCAAGGAAAAGGGGGTCAACACACCACCGCAACAAACCAGTATGCCCAAATTATTCATGCAAAGGAAAACTGGCACGTTATCAGTAGCTTCCTTTCTGCACATTTTCAAAACTTGGACACTGCCCTTTCTTGCAGACTTCCCTGTCTTGATGACTTCTATATCTTCAGCGCCTTCTGATATAGTCGGGTTTTAAGTAAGTCACTGTAATAAACAGGTTCAAAACTCCGTGGTTTAACGCAAGAGGTGTTTATTCTTCATTCCCAGGCTCATCCTGGGGGTTCTGGCCCAGCAGCCTTCCACAGACTCCTTCAGGAACCAGAATCCTTAGGGAGTTTCCCAGAGTCGCATGACTAGTGCAGGTGGCAGACCCAGGTTCTGAACCCAGGCTGTTTCCGGAGAGAGCCAGCGCTCTCAACACACTCTGGGTCCTGTCTCTGCCTTCTCTGGAGTGATAACTGGCTAACTTCTGTAACAGAGCATCCTAATTCCCAGTGTCTTAGCACAGTAAGGGACTCAGGCTGTTTCTGTCTTGAGGTTCAACACTTTTCTCTATTCAATGACTGTATGAGGAAAAAGAGCTGAGAATCCCTCTGGGGAATTTTATGGGTCATGCCTGGAAGTAGATAAATCATCAGATTTCACTGAGCTGAACTTAACCATGTGACTCCACCTAACTGCAAAGATGGCTGGGATGGGCACTCTAACTGTGTTCCCAGGAGAAAAAGGAAACTGTTTCCATCACAACTTTGTATCTCAGACCAAGGCATGTGTATCAAAAAAGGAGTGGGGGAGATAGGGACCTCCTCCCTCCCCCCTCATCCTAGTTCCACAATATCTTATAAAAATCTTTTTTTTTAATATTTTTTTTTATTTGACAGAGAGATCACAAGTAGAGCGGCAGGCAGAGGGGGAGACAGGGAGGCAGAGGAGGAGGGGGAAGCAGGCACCCAACTGAGCAGAGAGCCCAATGGGGGCCTCGATCCCAGGACCCTGAGATCGTGACCTGAGCTGAAGGCAGAGGCTTAACCCACTGAGCCACTCAGGCACCCCTATATCTTGTAAAAATCTTATTTACCCTCATTGGTCCTGCATTTATAGAAACTGCATTGCAGCTGCAAACGTAGACAGCTTTGCTTTCCGAGATTTCCGAGGAATAAAAATTATCTTCAGCATGGATGAGTTAGTTTATAGGAACTTCGTACCCAAGAGAATGGCTGATGGAGGTCTCACTCTACGTAAAAATACAGTTATTCAGAGTGTGAGACATGTATTTTTCCATTCCTTCTGAGAACAGAACCAGAGGCAGTAGTCTAAATTGCAGCAAGAGATATTTTTGGTTAAGCAGAAGTTTGAGAGAGAGAGAGAATATATGTGAAAGTTTGAGCAGCATGCCTCTGTAGGTTTGTGAAATCTCCTCTAGAGGTTTCTCATGAACAATATGGGATCACATCCCTCTCTCAAGAGAAGAGTATCAGCCAGCCTCTTAGTACCCAAGTGGTGTGAGATTGCAGTTTCCTTAAGCCTGAAGTTTTAAACCCTGGTACCCTAACGTCTGGAAAGGGTTAGAGTAAATGCGAATCCTGCATTTGCTTTCACAGAATCCACAAAGCTCCTTTCTAGAGCTTGAATACAATTAGGATTTTTGATCCATAGATCCTTCCATGTATGGAACATTATCATTTCAGTGGGTGAGAAGCTCATCTCAAGATAGTAACCCCCTCTTTGCCTCCTGCTAAAGCAGTCTGTAGCAATAGACTTCCCTTCTTCAATCTGTGTAAGAACTCAAGGGCGCCTGGGTGGCTCAGTGGGTTGAAGCCTCTGCCTTCGGCTCGGGTCGTGGTCCTGGGATCGGGCCCCGCATCGGGCTCTCTGCTTGCCGGGGAGCCTGCTTCCTCCTCTCTCTCTCTCTGCCTGCCTCTCTGCCTGCTTGTGATCTCTGTCTGTCCAATAAACAAATAAACATTTTTTTTAAAAAAGAGAGAACGTAACCTCAAGAGCACAAGTTGGCACAGACTGTGGGTCTCACCTCATCTTTCCCATTTATTCAGGATCATGGGTCCTCAAGTGTGTATCTCCCAGACCAATAAGACTACTATACCCTCAGTTTGCTGTCTCCGCCTTTTGGCCCCTGCCTTGTGCCTGGCTTTTCAGGCTTCGCTTCTGTCACTTTTCTGCAGCAGTAAATGCCTTGAGAGAGAGGAAATGCAACTCAGAATGTCACCTCGTACACGTCTCTTCAACAGCCTGGTCTCTCAAGTTCTGGCTGCCTTAGTGGCTTTCCGGTGCCGGTGAACATAATTTCATAAATTGTCAAGCTTTGTTGTTTTAGGTGGAAGAGTTTGTACTCTACCCTTTTCAAAGATGAAAAAAAAATTTTAAGGTGTTTTTTAATAGTGGAATTCTAGCCACAGGAAAAGGTCGGTGGTACAAATGCTCACAATAAGGGAAACTTGCTTGAGATTTTCCAATCAGAACCTGTCAGTGACCAGGAATTCTACTAATATGCCCAGACATCCTGGCTCTGATTTGCTTATGTACCATTAAAAGAAATGCACAGTAAGGGACTGTGCATGTAGTAAATCTCTAAAAACAGACAAAAAGCCATGAAATAGTCCTATGCTATGCTCTGTGACTTATTTTATATCATTTACTAAGTGCCATTGGTATGTCAGGCAAAAGACTGTATGCATATTGGTTATTAACATTGAACACCATCAGCTTTCTTTGATCCTGGAAATTCTGTTAATTTTTCACTTCGACATTTCCAAGCATAAGGCTTTGGTAGCCAAGAGTGAGGTGGATTCAACACTCTGCTAACGTATCAGCTGTGTGACGATGTCCTGTTACTTCATTTCTCTGTATTTCATTCACCCTTTTCATCCCCCAGAAAGGAGAGGAAAGAGGGTCCAAAGATGATGGTGTAGAGAAACAATAAGACAGCAGAGCTTCGGGATTACTGTGCGGTGTGTCCACAGTTGAGGAGAGATGGAAGGTTCTAGGAGGATTGTCTTTAAGAAAACTATGAGTTACAGGGCAACTGGGTGGCTCAGTTAAGCATCTGCCTTGGGCTCACGTCATGATCCCAGGGTCCTGGGATCTAGCCCCACATCAGGCTCCCTGCTCAGTGGGGAGCCTGCTTCTCTTGTCTTCTGCTGCTCCCCTGCTTGTGCTCTCTCACTCTCTCACAAATAAATAAATCTTTACCAAAAAATTCTTTTCATCTGGGGCACCTGGGTGGCTCAGTGGGTTAAAGCCTCTGCCTTCGGCTCAGGTCGTATTCCCAGGGTCCTGGGATAGAGCCCCGCATCGGGCTCTCTGCTCTGCAGGGAGCCTGCTTCCTCCTCTCTCTCTCTGCCTGTCTCTCTGCCTACTTGTAATCTCCGTCTGTCAAATAAATAAAATCTTTAAAAAAAAAATCCTTTTCATCTGGAGCATAGGGGTAATGCTGGGCCATCATTCGATATGAAGGAAGCTCAAATAATATAATTATAAAATGTGTGTGGATTTCTCCTCTTCATAGTTCTCTCAGCATTTAAAATAAGTGGCTCAGGGCTGAAAAACAGTGAAATCCAGCAGAAAGCATATCTAGGAGCTTACACAGCTAGGAGCTTTCAGCAGTCTCAGTTTCTTGGGGGCGTGGCGGATGAAATAACCGTTCTGGAAATACAACAAGAGAAGAAGGCCCAGTGAACAGGAGGACTCCAGCCCAAGAAGGAGGTATACTAGTTACAGACTAGCCATCAAACACACACTCTGAAAGCAGCTTAGAACAAGCTTGGTGCCAGACAGAATTCACTTTTTCACCTTATTGTAACTGCCTGCCATAAAAAAAGGAATACTTCAGTGTAAGAAGAAAAGGTCTGCCAGAGCTTCAAATTATTACCATTTTCTTATCCGTTGATGAGCATTTAATAAAAATTTAGCAGAAATGCTAAGAATGGGATCAAATGACTAAAAGAAATACAAGAAACAAAACGGACGAAAGAAAAACACGCAGTTATCAGGGCTATTTTATGTGGACTTTAACACAGCGGTCAAATATGTTCAAGAACAGAGATAATCCAGGGGCGCCTGGGTGGCTCAGTTGGTTGAGCGACTGCCTTCGGCTCAGGTCATGATCCCGGACTTCTGGGATGGAGTCCCGCATCGGGCTCCCGACTCCTTGGGGAGTCTGCTTCTCCCTCTGACCTTCTCCTCTCTCATGCTCTCTTTCACTCATTCTCTCTCAAATAAGTAAATAAAATCTTAAAAAAAAAAAAAAAAAGAACAGAGATAATCCAGTGGAGAACACCTTCTGAAAATGGAAATCGGTCGGAAGACTCTACTGGAGATTGTGTGACTGACTGGAAGAATGACTAAAATTAACAACTCGACAACTGGGTTTACATTTAAGGTAACAGATGAAATAGAAGGTAGAACTAATGAACTAGAACATAGGTCAATAGAAAATACCCAGACTGAAGCGTAGAGATGAAAACGGTTGACACCTATAGAAAAGAACGTAAAATCACAGGCTGGAAATGCCAGGCAGTTAACATGCCCATTATAGTTCCCAACCAATAAACAGCGGGGATCGCTGCATGAATATATGACATCCTGCAGAACCTGGGTGGCTAAGTCGGTGAAGCATCTGACTCTTGATTTCAGCTCGGGTCATGGTCTCAGAGTCATGAGATCGAGCCCGGTATTGGGCTCCACACTGGGCATGGAGTCTGCTTGATGTTCTCCCTTTCCCTCTTCCCCTGCCCTGCCCCTTTCCCCACTCATGCATGTGTGCACGTGCTCTCTTTCTCAGAAAAATAAATAAAAAGGGAATAAATATATGACTCCTTTACCTCTCAACTAGGACAACTCTGGGATACACTCTCCACACCTCCACGGAGCCTCAATAGGATGGAACCCCAGGTGCTCCTGGCATGATAACTTGCTTAAAAACATACCCTCTACTGGCTTTTTTTCTTCTTGTCTCATTCCCTCACACACGCTCTCCGTGCCTCCTGAGATTACCTCCCAAATAAAAGACTTGGACTCAGATTCTTCTCTGAGGGTCTGCTTCTGAGAACCCAAACTAGGTCAGTGCCCTTCTGTGCTTCCTAATATAGTTGTGACCAACTTCATTTAATTGGCCATCTCCTGTGGGAACTCTTGGATGGCAGGGACTCTGCCTCTGCGTCCTAGGTCCTGGTGCATTCCACGTATTCCACAAGTGCTCAATAGCGGTCTTGACGTTGGTCTTAACGTTGATGAGTGAAGTTTGATTTGAAACCCATCCCCCATCTCCAGGCAGGGCTGCCTGAACAAACCACAAAGACAGGGTTTTAAAAAGAGAGTAGAAAGAATTCTGAACTCTTAGAAGGACAGGCCTGGATTACATGCTTCAAGGAATATCCTCCATCCAGTACGGGGTTGGCAGAAGAGCCCCAGGGGCTTGGGAGAAGCTCTTAGAACCTTTCTGGAAGATGGGCAAGGCTGATGACAGATGTCAAGGTTTCCGTGATGGGTTTTTGTCTCTCACAATTTTGCCTGGAGCCAGGCTTGAGAAGATGCTTTGTTGTATTGGGATTTTATTTGCAATCAATCAGTAATTTGATTTTAAGAGAAACAGTGACCAAAAAATAATAAAAAATAAATAAAAGGAACGGTCAAGTCAGGAAATGAAAGCACTGTCCTCTGCTCAGAAACTGTCACTGAGAGCAAGTGGGTTCTACCATTGTGCCCTATTTAGAATGCTTTCTTAATCTGGCATCCCTGGGGAAATAGCCCTTCCTTTGTTCCTATAGCATCTTTGGGGTCGCAGAAGCAGACCCTTAGGCAAGAGTCTGAGTCCAAATCTAGGGAAGAGGTATAACTGGTAGAGACAGACACACAGACTCAGAAAATGCTGAAGACTGAAGATAAGGAAAGAGATCTCCAAGGGAGAGAGATTCAAACTCTGCCTGGTAACTTAAGAGAAAGCTTCATCAAGCTTGTTCTTCCCAAACCACTGTTCAAGGGCACATTTTCCAGCAGGAATGAAGATCTCAAGCCAGGATCTAGGACATCAGGACATGAGGTCATGAAAAGACCAGGGAGTGTTTAGGGAAGAACAAGCATCTTGTTATGGCAGAAGCATGAAGTAGGCAGAGAGAATCCATAGCCGCTGGACTGGAATGAGGTTTTAACTTTTGTTTATGCCACAGAGTGACAATCTGGTGAGGTCCGTGGGCCCTTCTCAGAGTAATTGCAATTATATTGAGCTTACACTTACCAAAATGTTGAAAAAACTCTTATACAATAATAGGTGTGATTCCAACAAGTGGAAGGATCACAGGTACTGTTACTACCATAGTGGTCTGTGGCTCCATGCATAATATCCATTGCTATTAATGGTTAGTGATGATAAAATTATAACTTTTCCCATCCAAGCTCCAGCCCTTCAGGGTTAGGTTAAGCACCTATGGGTGAGAAATCGGCTGCTCTTCAAAAGAGTTTAGACTTTTTAGTCTACAAGGAAATGGGAGCCAGTGAATGTTTGCAAAGGTGGGATTGCGATGATCAACATTGTCTTAGAAACATATGTGTGGTCATACGGGTTTCTCCTGATACACTCATGTGCAGGGCTGCCGGCTACAGCCTGGGTGGAGGCCCAAGCTCCCAGTCATTCAAACTGGACTAGGAAGAGGCGGTGAATGCCGCTAAAGGTCTACTCAGTCCCGGCACTCTGCTGTTCCTTCCAGCAGGTATGGAGTGCTGGGCTGGGGCTGGGGTGTCGAAGCCAGGGTGCAAATGTGATGCATCTCATTAGCATGCCAAGCATGTTAGAGGAGAGAGTTCAAGTGTGAAGGAAAATCCAAGCTTCATATTAATGGAATATGGCACCAAGTGAAAGGCAATACTCAACTTTGTAAAATGAAAGAGAAGGTTCCCCTCTTCCCTTCCTGTAGAAAAAAGAATTACCCTTTTAGTGTGTCCCTTGGGTTGTGGCTTAGTTGTTTTAGGAAGATATATTTTCCTCTCACTTTAGATATTCTAAAGTGGTAAAATGTTAGAGCCTCTGAAACACTAGCCAACAACCATTTGGATTCATCCTTCCCTAATTTTATTGTGAGAATATCGGTTATATATGTTGTAGTTAAAATTTACTACCTGAAAGTAAATATGTCTTCAGCATATAAAATATAAAAACATAAAAATATTTTGAACATCACCCAATATGCAAAACTGTGAACAAAATTATGAGAGTTGACTGACACGACTTATTTTGCCCTCTGGGAAATGATTCATCACTGATCAGGATGATTTTATATCAAATAGAAGACTGTTTCATATATATGTACATATTTGTATGTCTGTGCATATACTGACCTACCCTTTCCACATTTTCCCAAAGATTTTTATTTGTTGGTTTTGAAAGAAGTTTTGTACTGAACCGAAATGTAAGAATTCACAACAATTTTTTTTCTCCTTCTATCTCTCTTTCCCAAACACGTTTTCCAGAAAAACTGAAATGGAAACCACCTGCTTTTCTTTCATGTTTGTTAAAAAATGACATCAGTAACATGCACACCGTTCTGAGGAATAAGGATCCTATTGGATTTTCTTATCTGGGGGAGGAGGACAGTAATCATAGTTTATTAGGCCTTAAAATTAAATTATAAATAGTTATAAAATTTAAAAAATTACTGTGTGTGGTATTTTATGTATTCACAAAAATGTGTATTGATCCAAATTCAATAATTCATATATTGCCTAAAGCAGTTGTTTCATTGCCTTGCTTTACGATGTGCAGTTATAGCTATGCTGCAAGGAAGTGTTATGGAATTGGAAAATAATAATTGCTCTTAACAAGTTGTCATCAAATATCCTTGTGACTGGCCAAATAAGCAGCAAGACCCATGGTATTAGTTGACTAATTGGTTTGTTATCCATAAACATTTTGGATGACTGTATAGCTCCCGTTTCTTCTTTAAAAACATTCCTTTCTCTGGTACATTTTAATTTAAACAATGTGAACTGAATGATGTAAGCAGAATGGGAAAGAAATGATTATTGATAATGATGATTATTAACCTGTGTAGAGTTTTATCCATTCGTTTCTTCATTATGATCAAATGTTGAGCAAATTTTTCAAAGTGCCTACTTTTTAAAAAACCTACTTTGTGCTAAGTGCCATTGGTCCTATTTGCTCTTGATTCCAAATTGAATCTCCGTCACTGCCAAGTGTGATAACCCCTCATTTTCTTTTTCTTGCATTAGAGAAAGATGTCTTTCTGCTTCTGTGGGTGTTTCCCCAGGCTGTTTCTGTTGTTGTCATTTTGTTTTTCCAAGTTTTTATTTAAACTCCAGTTAACATATGGTGTAATATTAGTTTCAGGAGTAGAATTTAGTGATTCATCACGTACATACAACACCTGGTGCTCACTGCAAGGGCCCTCCTTAGTCTTAGTCCTCATCACCTGTTTCACCCATCGCCCCTCCCACCTTCCCTCCAGTAACCATCAGATCTCTAAAAGTCTGTTTTAGGTTTGTCTTTCTCTGTCTTTTTTTTTTTTTTGGTTCATTTGTTTTGTTTTTTATTCAGTTCCACATATGAGTGAAATCATATGGTATTTGTCTCTCTCTGACTGACTTATTTTGCTTAGCATAATACTCTCCAGCTTCATTCTGCTGAACTGTTATGAACCTTGCCCTCTCTGTATTTCTTTGTTTTTTGTCATTTGTATTCAGTTCTGCCTACTTAAAAATTCTCCCAGGATCTCCATATCCGCAATCATTCTCAGTCTGAGGAAACTCTTTTGCTCAGTTCAATACTTAAAATTTTTCAGACATACCATTTCTTCTAGGGCCTGGAGTTCTTGGTTAAGGAGACGTGTGGTGGTTGTGGTATGTGTCCTACCTGGATTCCCCACATCCTCTTACTAAGCCCATGTCCCATCCCTGATCTGTAATGAGTGCTGGCTGCCACAGCTCACAGCTAGTCCACTTTATACAGAATTGCCTTTGGCCAGGAGGAGCTTCTCGCCCCAACAGGCTACACTCAAAGCAATGACTACTGACACAA
Source organism: Mellivora capensis (assembly GCA_004024625.1). NCBI lineage: Eukaryota > Metazoa > Chordata > Mammalia > Carnivora > Mustelidae > Mellivora > Mellivora capensis. Next base: position 51,800 of record PISX010009430.1, read on the forward strand.
GAGTACAAAATGTTGATTCCCTTGGCTGTGAGGCGGCTAGTGTTCCAGAGCTCCCCCTGGAATTAGGCCGAGACCAGACTCCCAGCTAAGACACATCTTGCTCAGCTCCAGGCTTCTCTGAGATCACTCCCTTAGTAAGTAAATCACAAGCGTCCAAATCCCTCCTTCAGGCTCTACTTCTAGAAACCCAGCTTAAGAGGACAAGAGTCATGCCAGGTTTTGCCATACCAGGGTCTCCTAGCCTCTTCCACATAACCTTCCTCATACTCAAATAACAGATTCAATTAAGATTCCAGTGGCAGATGGGTTTTTTTGAAAAGGTAGCTCCTCTGCGATTTCCCTAGTCTATTTAGTATTGTTTCTAGTCACTTAGCAGTTATACAGGCTCTAATTGTTTTGCCTCTCTTAAAATGGAGTATCTGCCCGCAGATGGTGCAGTCTAGGAGATACTTTATAAGAATTAAGTCCTTGTTAATTTTAGCCATTCCTCTGCCATCTTGCGACAGATGTTGGCGAGGATGCAGAGAAAGGGGAACCCTCCTACACTGTTGGTAGGAATGCAAGCTGGTGCAGCCACTTTGGAAAACAGCGTGGAGGTTCCTCAAAAAGTTGAAATAGAACTACCCTACAACCCAGCAATCGCACTACTGGGTATTGACCCTAAATATACAAATGTAGTGATCTGAAGGGCACACGCACCCCAATGTTTATAGCAGCGATGTGCACAATAGCCAAACTACGGAAAGAACCTAGATGTCCATCAACAGATGAGTGGATAAAGAAGATGGGGTATGTATCTATCTATAGATATATAGATAGATACACACACACTTCTATAGATATATAGATAGATACACACACACACACACACACACACACACACACACAGGAATACTACGCAGCCATCAAAAGAAATGAAATCTTGCTATTTGCAATAGTGTGGTTGGAACTAGAGGGTATTATGCTGAGTGAGATAAGTCAATTAGAGAAAGATAATTATCATGTGATCTCACTGATATGAAAAATTTGAGAGGGAGAGTGGGGGGGTTGGGGGGTAGAGAAGGAAAAAAATGAAAGAAGATGGGATCAGGAAGGAAACAAACCATAAGAGACTCTTAATCTTACAAAACAGACCTGAGGGTTGCTGGGTTGGGGGGGGCGCAGTGGAGAGGGTGGTTGGGTTATGGGCATTGGGGAGGGTATGTGATATGGTGAGTGCTGTAAATTGTGTAATCCTGACAGTTCATAGACCTGTACCCCTGGGGCAAATAATATATTATATGCTAATAAAAATAATTAAGTCCTATGAAAACCTAAAAAAGTGAAAGCACTAACAAAAATTAGGAAGAGTCTTTCCAGCATTAATACAAATTAAGATTCCAATGGCAGAGGTTACTCAGCAGCAATACTGATGAGGGAAGACCCTCCAAGAGAGACATGTAAGGCAGCCCACTCTGTAAGGCTCTTCCTCTAGGACTGACCCAGGTTCATCACCTGTAGGACCCATGGAGTCTCGAGTTCTTATTGTTGTTCTGGTTGGCGAGGGGGGTGTTCAATCTGTGTGTGTCCAATCTATGTATCCTAGTGAACAGAGAATTTCACAGGTTTGGCTTAGCTCAGGGGTAAAAAAAAAAAAAAAAAGGTGAGTAGTTCTTAGAATTGTGGATCTCAGGAGTATGTAAAACAGTGACCCCAGTAAAAACAGATTTTGGAGCTAATCCTACCTGTCAGGAGCTGAAGCACTTCTGTCCTTCCTTCAGTGTGACTGTGCCATTCTCGTTCTGTTTCTGCTTCCTTGGAGCTTTTCTTCCCTCATAATTCCAGTTTACATAGTGACATTATGCTGCATGGATCCTTCTATAGCACAACAAATCATACTACATTACTCTGGTCCCATTTGCATGCTAACTAAAGGAATCTCCCAGAGTTCTGATGGCGAATCCATGCCTCTGATGAGCCCAGTTTAACTTTCCTCCCTGATTTTAAGTTACTAATTGGCCAGCTTATAAATGGATGGAGCTGGGGTCAGTAGCCCTCCTGGGAGTGCTGGGGAAGGTCCTGTAGTAGTCCATAATTAGGTTCCTATTCTGTAGGACTGTGAGTAGAGGCAAATTTCCCAGAAGGGGTCTCTGGGCAGAAATGTCCCATAAAATCAGTAATACAGTACACTGATGGATAAGTAGGAACCAGAAAGGAATTTTCTTTTCTTTTTTTATTTTTATTTTTATTTATTATTTTTTTAAGATTTTATTTGTTTATTTGACAGAGAGAGATCACAAGTAGGCAGAGAGGCAGGCAGAGAGAGGAAGGGGAAGGCAGGCTCCCCGCTGAGCAGAGAGCCCGATGCGGGACTCGATCTCAGGACCCTGAGATCATGACCTGAGCTGAAGGCAGAGGCTTAACCCACTGAGCCACCCAGGTGCCCTCTTTTCTTTTTTTAGAGGTTGTTATTTATTTATTTGACACACAGAGAGAGATCATAAGCAGGAGGAGTGGCAGGCAGAGGGAAAGGAAGTTATATTTAATTTTTTTTAAATAGGAAGAAGCAGGCTCCCTGCTGAGCAGAGAGCCCAATGTGGGGCTCAATCCCTGGATCCCAGGATCATGACCTGAGCTGAAGGCAGACGCTTAACTGACTGAGCAACGCAAGCATCCCTAGGAAAGAATTTTCAACTTGATTATTCTAACAAGCAGATACTTGGAGAAGTTAGGAGACAGATAAACTCTAATTAAATCAGGTAAATTATAAGGGAATTATTTGTACTATTAACTTCTCCTAAAATAACCTATAAAGTCCTCATCTTTAGAAATACAGTGTTCAGTATAGTAATTACCAGGCACATGTAACTTTTGAAATGTGATAGAATTAATTAGAATTAAATATAATTAAGGCGTGCCTGTATGGCTCAGTCAGTTAAGTGTCTGACTCTGGGTTTCCTCCGATCATGGCATTATCAGGTCCTGGGATCAAGCCCTGCTTTGGGCTCTGCACTCAGCAGGGAGTCTACTTGAAGATTCTCTCTCTTTCTCTCTCCCTCCACCCTTCTCCTCCCACCCCAGCCAAAAAAGTCTTTAAAAAAATTAAATACAATTAAAAGCTCATTTCCTTGGTTGCACAAACTTATTTCCAGTGCTCAAAAGTTCCAAGTGGCATATGCATCATTGTAGAAGGTCTTGAACAGCCCTTTTAAAAAGTTATTTCCTTTAATTAATGAAGAAATTTGAGAGGTTCATTTCTTTTGAGTTCTTTTTCTCTTTTCTGTTAAATATGATAATAAACACATTTTTATTCCCTTTCGTGGAAACATTGAAGACAAGGTGTCAGTCTCCTTCCATCTGTTATGAAAGGAAGGACAACTGGCATTTTGTAGTTATTTTAAATGCAATAGGATGTCAAACACACTAAAAAACATTCTGTGTCCCTCCATGCTAAGATTTATTTCTTGCCCATGTAATTCTTTCTTTTGTGTGGGGAATAGTTTTGCACAGAGATGAATGGATAGAAGATGAGGTAGACGTTATTCTTTGAGTCTCTGTTCCTTAGCGGAAGGGACCTCATGGGTGTTTTTATAACCATCCCTATCTAATGCAGCAACTGTGCTTTCTGCACCCTCTAGAGTGAGGTTTTTGCTCAAGAGTTATGAAAGGTAGACCATGGTTGAGGAGCCTTCTGTATTTATGCTCCTACTATTTATGTGCACAGAGTTAAAAAAAAAAGGAAACAAAACTCACTATTATAATTTTGGAATAGAGAAGATACAAATTTCTAACTTTTGCTTCTTAGAATTTACTGAGTTTCTATTATGTGCCCAGATTTTGCATATCTTAGATAAAATAACCATAAGCTCTGACCTATATGAGGCATTCAATAAATGTTAAGTGTATAAATCGGTTGCATTTCCAGTGACATTAGGTAAGCTTTGGAGTAAAAAAATGCCCATGTCCACATTTTGAAAATTGAATCATTGGTTTCAAGGCTGCCTTCAAAAACGGAATAACCTATAATGTATGACCATTCCTGGCATTAATTCTGTAAGAACATAGGGTTCTTTCTTCTTCACTCTCTGATTCTTTTTCCTTTCTTCTTTTGTTTGTTTTTCTTTCCTTCAACAAATTCTACATTCAAAGACTAAGAACAAAGCTCTCACCAGTCTTACTTTCTACAGGGTATAAGAGCAGGCTTCATTTTAAACTCAGAGCTACCTTTAGAAGAACTTACTCTTGTGTGGTTTTTTTCCCTCTTAGGGTAAATTTTTAAAAAAATTTTTTTAAGATTTTATTTATTTATTTGACAGAGATCACAAGTAGGCAGAGAGGCAGTCTCCCCACTGAGCAGAGAGCCCGATGTGGGGATTGATTCCAGGACCCTGAGATCATGACCTGAGCCAAAGGCAGAGGCTTTAACCCACTGAGCCACCCAGATGCCCCTCTTAGGGTAAATTTTAAAATTGAAAATAGCTGTATGTCCTATTCTGGCACCAAATCAGAATGGCTGATTCTCCTCTCAGACCACGGTAGAGATGCCCCAGCTTGGTTGTTGCTTGGGTGATACATGAAGGTCTTCCTTTCTCTGAGAAAAATGAAATCCTTTCCTTGACATATCTTTTTACAAACCCACAATATGGGATTTATTCAGTTTATAACCAAAAGGAGACTAGAGAAAGGAGGGCATTTAATATGGTTGCACCTAAATATAGAGGAAAAGGCATATGTGGACCTCTTAAAAATAAGACAACCACCTAAAAATGGAAGTAAAGAAAGAAAACTCAGTTTCTCTGAGATATTTCTAAAAGGACACTAATTATATATTTAACAACGCCATGTATAGAGATAAATATATAAAAAAATTAAATAGTGTATAAATATAATAGTAATCTGAGTTCAGGAGAAACCATCCTAAATATATTTAAATAAATAAAATAACCAAATCACTCTTTACCTCTAAAACATGGATATGGCCTTCCATTTGAATATTTTTTTGTGTATGTCTTAAAAGGTATGCTGTACATGTATTACAACATGTATAATTACGTTTATAACCATATTTATACCAAATGGCTTTTTTAATAGAAATTTCCACTGACTTTCACCATGAGCACCAAGTTGGATTTTGTATTCTGTCATACATTAACACTATCTCTTGAGCACCTGGCTGGCTTAGTTAGAAGAGCGTGCAGCTCTTGATCTCGGGGTAGTGAATTTGAGCTGCACGCTGGGTATAGAGATTACATGAAAAATAAATAAATAAAATTTTAAAAGTTTCTCTTATGCTGCAGTCCAAATAAAGGAACTCTCTTGAGTATGCTATGGCTGTTGGGCACTGACACGCCACCGGAGGAGTCTGCGCTGGCTGCAGGAAGGCCCCCCCCATCCCGGGTCCTCCTCCAGTACAGTGTTCATTATGTAAATGCACATTCCTTTTCATTTCTGCATTTAGGGAACTGTGCCTTGGATGCAACAGACCCAGATGGAACTAACAAAATTGAAAGTAGCTTAATCAATTTTCCCAATAGGATGGAGATAATTACTTCATCAGGGAAATGGTGCCCTCATGTCCAGAAACAGCTAATGCAGCTTCTTGGTTATTGGTTGGAGGGAGACACTAATGACAATGTACGAAATGTTCTAACTCTCAGTGTTATGCTGTGGTAAAGTTCATGGGTTCACTTTCCAAGGGGCCAATTGCCTTTTTGCTGATCTATCCTTTCACTCCCCACCTAATCCTGGCCATTTTTCCTGGTCATAATCAAGGGCAAGGGAGACAGAATAAATGCCTCAACCCCTAAGCTATGCCATCTTGCTGAAGGCATGTCTGTTAATGCAACATTGTATTATTCTTCCAGCCATGGGGGATTTACATTCAGGCAGAAATTGAGGTTACTTGGGTAGGTGGTTGTGCTCACAGTTAACTGTGGGCCACATTTGCTGTCTTATAAAATAATTCGGCTTTTGAGTAGCAGAAACCCAAAGATGATTACCCAGTTGTTCCTCTATGCCCCAAAAGTTAACTGCCAAGCTATGCCTCCCTGTGCCCATTTTTTTGAGACTGCTTTTTCGGAAAATAATTTGACATTTATGGGTCAGGGCTTTGTCTCAGTGAATATTTTTTCTGATTTTAAATATCCTTTGGCCTTGTATTTATGAGGCTATGACACATACTTGAAGCTGTAGGCTATGATCCATTTTTTGAAAACAATAAACTATCACCCATGCATGACTATTGCCTTTCATCTGCCAAGGATACAGTAGGGTAACTATAGGAGAGTGTGGGGAAAATAAAAACAACAGCAATAACAAATACTCCCTTGGTTCTTTTGAAAAAATGAAATGATTGTCCATGATATTTAAAGGATACCTGGCAAAGTTCCATTATCTGGCCAAAATGGTGGTTTCTGGATAGACATATACCATAATATTGCCATTTTCTAGCCATGTTTTTATATACACCTTGTTAATTTTCAAGTCCAAATTCCCAAAGCATCAAAGAATCATAGAATTGTAAAGCTGGATGAGATCATTGGAGGTCTGATCTACTGTGGGAAACTATTGGAGGTTGAGGAATCTGTTGTGATCACTTTGTTCATGTAGAAAAGAGCATGTCAGTGCACTGAACCCTTTGGAGAGGTAAGGGGAAATACTTAGTTGCTTCCTGTTTGGATTAAAACATTGTACCCTGGTTAGGATCTACAGGCTCTTGTTTTCAAGGCTTGCTTATGTGAGATCATTGAGTCTCAGAGTTCTGACATGTTTTCTGGGGCTCTTTCCATCATATAGTATAACCTTGATAGCAGGGACTTATCTGCCTGTGTCTCACCTGTAAAGGCTCCTATTATAGGATTAAGCACGCATTCATTTGTATATGGCTTTTTTCAGTAAGCATTATGTTGGTGACGTTCATTAAGTACGACTCTATAGTTCCTTCTCTTGGCCTATAGCATTCCTCTGTAGGAGTTCAGCACAATTTATGCATACTACTGCTGATGGCTACTTGAGTGCTTTCCAGTTTGGGACTCCTGAGCAAGTAGGTCATGACAGCCGGTTATGTGTGGAAAAGTAGACGTGTAAAGCAGTAATGTTACATGCTCTTTTCATTCAAAGAGCTCCCCTCTTATATGGAGGAAACTTAGTTTAAAACTGTCCCTGTTGGGTACCTGGCTGGTTTAGTTGGATAAGCTTCTGTCTTCAGCTCAGGTCATAATGCCAGGGTCCTGGGATGGAGCCCCAGCATCCTTGGGGTGCCCTGCTCAGTGGGGAGTCTGCTTCTCCCTGTGACTTGCTCCAACCCTCTCTGCTTGTACACACTCACGTGTGTTCCTTCCCTCTTTCTCAAAAAAATAAAATCTTAAAAAAACTTCCCCTCTCAGTGGTAATCTGAGTTCCCTATCTCTACTCCAGAGCTCATAAAAATCCTGGACATGGGCTCCAAAGTAAAGCCCTGTCTTAAATTTTCTTTTCTTTGTTTCTTCCCCTTTTTGTTGTTGTTGTTGAACTTGGGTTTATATAGCATCTTTTTTTTTTTTTTTAAGAAACATTTTTTGGGTAAGATTTTATTTATTCATTTGGGAGAGAGAGACAGAGACAGAGAGAGCACACACAGATGGAGAGGCAGAGGGAGAAGGAGAAGCTGACTCCTCACTGAGCTGGGAGCCAGATGTGGGGCTTCATCCCAGGACCTGGACTTGGTGACCTGAGCCACCCAGGCGCCCCAATATAGCATCTTTTTAAAAAATTTATTATTAAAGTGTAGTTGACCTACAGTGCTCTATTAGTTCCAGGTGCACAACATAGTGATTTGACAAGTCTGTACATTACTCAGAGCTCGCCATGGTCAGTCTGTCACCACATGACGTTACTACAATATTACTCTGTTCTCGTTGCTGTACTTTTTGTCCCCATGACTTATTTGTTTTATAACTGGAAGTTTATGCCTCTTAGTTCCCTTCACTTTTTTTGCCTTATCTTTTCAAAGGGAAGGGCAATCTTTGCTGAGTTTATGTATTTCATGATTCTGACAGTGTAGAAAGTGGGAACAGATAAACCCGTTTTCCATTTTAAAAGAGACAGAAATCCCACCATTCTCTGCAACAAACCTCCCCAAATTAAACAGTAGCATTCAGTTTGAGAGGAAAATGCATTTTGGCATTTTTTCAAAGATCTGAATTTCAAAAGGTTATTGTTATGTATAACAGAGAGGGAAATGACAATGCTATTTAAATAACCCTCTCTAGAAACTTCACATTAAGTACATTTAGACACAGTTTCAAGATGCAGAAATTAGGAGTTACTGTTCTGGCAATATTTCCTTCCTCCAGGTTATTTACAGGGCTACTAGCGACTGCCTCATGGAATTGCTTCATAGAAACACAAAATGTCTAGATTAAAGTCAAGGTTTGGTGAAAACAGAACATTGCTCCAGACCACCACAGATTTTACCACTGCAGTGGTTTTGCCTTTGTTAATTTATATGTTTAAAGGAGCAAAACTTCTATCCACTGTCAAACATCACAAAAGAGTCCATCTTCTAAAACAGACGATGATTTTATTAACAATGGCGGTGGTCATCTTCTTTAGGCTGTTCCTACTGAAACTTGGCACTGTAGCCCATCATCACCATTGCTGCTATTTTGTATTTTTTTTGGAAAGATTTTATTTATTCATTTATTTAGGAGAAAGAGGAGGAGCACAGGCAGAGGGACAAGCAGACTCCACACTGAACATGGAGCCTGATGCGGGGCTCTAGCCCACAGCCCTGAGATCATGACCCAAGCTGAAATTAAGAGTTGAATGCTCAACAGACTGAACCATCCTGGGGCCCTACTACTTTGTATTTGTGTGTCCCTCTTTGACTACTAAATTTAATGTAAAAACCATACATTAAAAGCCAGAAGAGTTTAACATGGGCCCTATACGTGCCATCAGCTAGCCCTGTGACCTGAGGCAGTGAATTTGTTCTATTTCTCAGCTCTTCCCTGTTTGATAGGAGGCTAATGCTATTCCCTGACAGCATAGTGTTGATATCAGGGAGAAAAAAAAAAGACATATGTGAGCATCGTGCTCGCTGTTAGAACAGTTAAGCCTAGCTCATCTGTGAGAATTTTATTCTCTCTGGCTTGAAGCGCAGTGCAGGTGCTTCTGGTCAGCAGGTGGGTCTTTTCCATGCAACAGTCCAGGGACCCAGGTCTCCATGTGTCTTCAAATTTACCACCTCCTTGCACTTCATCTCTCCCTGCCTCCAGCCAACTTGAAAGCCCTGAAACGGAACTGACTGACTTGACTTCTGCACATATTCCATTGGCTGGGCCAAATCACGTGATCATACCTGACTACAAAGGGAGTTGAGGACCTGCAGTCCCAAGCTGGGCACACACTTTCTAGAGTGAGCTCCACGTTGCAGAAGGGGGACCATGCGACATCCACGCACATTATAAGGCATTTGGTAGGTTGTTCTAAACATTTTAGGTGCTCTTCTCTATAGTACTGTCATTCCATACCAGCATCCCCAAAATCACATGGACTGTCACCGCCATGTTATCTTAGAAAGGAATGACCAAGGAGTGATTACAGTAAGAAATAGGGTCGCTGTTAATACCCAGGGCATGGTACATGCCTCTGCCAGTATTTTACTGTGAGTCAACAAATTGTTCCTCATCAGGCAGAAATCAAACTATGCTAAATCTCAAACTACCATGGAAAGAAAAACTTCTCTGCTACAGTGATTCAGCTGTCACAGGGAAGGACATCTGCAAATAAACCCAGGCTTTCGTTGTAGTGTATTGGTATAGGATGGGCATCCTCTTTTCCAGGACCAACCACTGTGCGCAGAGGCAAAAGGGAGGCCCAAGGAGGCCGTGCTACAGAGGCAGGTCCTACATGATCTTCTCCCCACCACTCTGTCATTCGTGGTCTAGGAAAATGAATATGCCTGGAAAACTTACAGTGAGATAATCACATCGTAACCCAAATCCGATACTTCTTCAAGTCAAGTCACCCCACATTCAGATCACCTCCTATCCCACTCAGCAGAAAACATATGCACACACACACACACAACCACAAACCAAAGTCCTACAGGGGCAGCTGATGCCTTATGTCACTGCTTCTCAAACTTGAGTGTGCCTCAGAAATCATCTGGAGGGCTTGATCAAACACGGACCTGTGGACCCCACCCCTCCAGAGTTGCTGGCCCAGTGCGACTGGCACGGGGTGCCAAAATTTGCATTTTTTACAAACTAGACATTGTTGCTGAGGCTGCAGGTCTGGGGACCACATCTAAAGACCTGCCCTCTGCTCTCTGACTTCTCCTTCATCTCTGTCCTCATGCCTCTCTGTCCCCTTGCTCACCGTTCTTCAACTCACTAGCTGCCTTGCTATTTCAGGATCACACCAGGCATGTCCATCCACCCAAGCCTGTGCATTTATTTGGTTTGCTTCATACTAGATATTCCTCTGGTTTACATCCTTTACTGCCTTCAGATATTTGCCCAAATAGCACCTTCCTAGGGAGCCCTTCTCTCCCATGACCACACAATTGAAAATTTCTACTCCCCTGTTCCACCACTCACTATCTCCCCTTCCCTGCCTTTCTGTCTCCTCTCCTGGTCTTATCACCCTCTACTAGACTGAGTAAGTTACCTATGTGTTCGTTGTTTTTCTCTCTTGATGGGAGAGAGATGAGCCCCTTAGGGTCGCAGAGATCTTCATCTCCCTCTTGAGTCTTCAGCACCCAGAACAGCGCCCGACCTTTGGCAGGTGCTCAGTAAGGTGGTTGTCAAAAGAGGGAGTGAGGACTGTGGCAAGAAGGCAGGGAAAGGGGGGCACCTGGGTGGCTCAGTGGGTTAAGCCTCTGCCTTCGGCTCAGGTCATGATCTCAGGGTCCTGGGATCGAGCCCCGCATCAGGCTCTCTGCTTGGTGGAGAGCCTGCTTCCCCTTCTCTCTCTGCCTGCCTCTCTGACTACTTGTGATCTCTGTCAAATAAATAAGTAAATAATCTTAAAAAAAAAGAGGGGAAAGGCAAGAAAATCTTGCTCTGTGACCAATTTAGTCAGCTTGGAATGCCGATCACATCTCATGTACACACAGTCAGTTTGCTTGCATCATTTTTGCCTCATTGTTGTATAATTCTGAAAGTCTTTAGAATACTGGTTACCTTTGTCCTCAGCCTCTTTGGGGTGTGAGAGCCACAGGTGACAGGCATTACCGGAGATACTCTGGAATGGTCTGATAGTAGGAATGAGCAACTTTAGGTTTGGAAGGGAGTTAAGCTCTCACAGCTAGTTCTTACTTTTGCTGCTATTATTGGACCTCTCAGCTGGTCTGACTTGGGCTGCCTGCACCAACCCCATTCTGGTCTTCCCCTTTGTGAAGCCCTTCCCCTTTGGCATGCTTGCTGTCATGGAAAAGCAAATGTGGGGAGGGGAGCCAGAAGCTAACAGGTTACACCTCAGGGCAGGGGTTTCTGTGGATGGAAACTTTAGTTTAAAGCTGATACACCATCAGGGATATAGTTCATGTTCAGAGTTTTGGATGGTTTGAAGACAGAACAATAGTCAATAATTCCAATTGCTTAATTTTTAAAATTTTTTTATTATGTTCAGTTAGCCAACATATAGTACATCATTAGTTTTTGATGTACTGTTCAACGATTCATTTGTTCCCAATAACACCCAACTGCTTAAATTTTTAAAAGCCTGTCTGCAATTCTACAGGGTTAGGGTTAGTATTTACGAAGGAGGCTCTATTCTTTACTCATACCAGAAAACCCTTCTTGATGTTTTGACCCATATTTTCCAACAGGAAAGATGTTTTTGTTTTTTTTTTTTTGTTTTGTTTTGTTTTAAATTTATTTATTTGTCAGAGAGAGGGAGAGAGAGCAAGCGAGCATAGGCAGACAGAGTGACAGGCGGAGGCAGAGGGAGAAGCAGGCTCCCTGCCGAGCCAGGAGCCCGACGCGGGACTCGATCCCAGGACGCTGGGATCATGACCTGAGCCGAAGGCAGCCGCTTAACCAACTGAGCCACCCAGGCGTCCCCAGGAAAGAGTTTTTTACATCCAATACCCTATTTGTAAATCTATACGATCCCAGGCTTTAGAAGCGGGCAACTTGCGCTTCCCATAGCCTCAAGCAAGTGCTCTGTGAGGTTTTCAAATATTTGAATATTATTTTTTTTAAGATTTTATTTATTTATCTGACAGAGAGAAAACAGCGAGAGAGGGAACATAGGCAGGGGGAGTGGAAGAGGGAGAAGCAGGCTCCCACTGAGCAGGGAGCTCGACAAATACTTGAATATCTTTATTAGAATAATAACTAACTTTTGGAAATAAGACCAGGCCCATTACTTTGCCTAGGTGAAGCCCATATTCTCACCAGGAGATGGTGTCAACATATGACCCTCAGATGAGAAAAAGCAAAATTAGGGAAGTGTTGATGTGACCCATATGACCAATCTAAATAAAGGATAATTACGGTTATTAAGTTTCTTTGGCTTAGTGTGAAATTCCAATGCATCAAATTTTTTCAACGTGGAGACTGAAGGAAAGAAAGCAGTCTTCAATGTTGTTAAACTTGACAATGTTTCCAAGTGTGATTTATAGAAGATCTGATTTTGATAACCAGCACATGTGTATGTGCAAACACAATTCTATTTTCGGTCACCTGGGAAGTTTGAGAATTAGATGGTGACCCAGCTACCGTGTATCTCCTCATTTTTGTGCCAGAGACTTCTAAAATCTTTATACCCAACATGGGAATGTAGAGGCCTTTGTGTCTGTTGTCAGGACACGTGTCTTGCTACAGCGGCCTCTGTAAGAGAGGGCAGGCATCTTGGTGTGCTCTCCTGAATAGGCCAGTGCCAGAAATTGGAGCATTCCACTGCCAACTCCCAGATTTATGCTGGAGCTTGCTTACATGGGCTTATTTTCATGAAAGATGCCAATTGTGTCCCTCTTTTAAAAATTCCTTATTCAGCGGTGTCACATTGGTAGCTTGAAATCAGCCATGGTTGGGAATATTTGCACCACCGAGATTGACAAAACATTGCAATCATGGATTGTTTGCCCCCTTCCCAGAGCCAACTGTTAAACATTTTCCAGCACCCAGTTACGAATTGTAATAGATTCTAGACCTGGTCCTCTTTCACTGCCTCTCCCTGTGACCACATAACCTTTGTAATGTGACTTTGCAACTCCTTTCTTGAAGAGGTGGACTCTGTTTCCCAGTGCCTTGAGTCTGGACTAGACTCAGGTCTTGCATTGGTTATAGAATATAGTGGAACCAGCCATGTGCCTGTTTCTTGCCATGTGCCTGTTTCTTGCCTCGGTCTCAAAAGGCTTCACTTCTGTCCCTTCTAACTCTGACATCACCACAGCATACCCATGCTGTCCTGCTGACAGATTAGGGTCCATGCGACCATCCTAGGTGAGTCGATCTCCAGCCAACCCACAGCTGATTACAGAACAATTGAGCCAGCACAGCCAAGATCCAAAGAACCACCTACCTGAGCTCAGCCCCAATTACCAACCCCATATCGGGAGCTAAATAAATGGTTAAGTCACTAACCTTTAGGTGGTTTGTTACTACAATAAAAGCTAATTGGTAAACTAATCTCATAATTCCCAGTAATTTTTAAGCAAACACATATCAGTGGTATTGCTAGGATTAATGTATGGGCCAGTATCTATTTGGGAAACTCTGCCTAAAGAGTCGCTTTGAAATACTTTTTACCTGTTGCCCTCAGTTTTCTGTCTAAAAATGGTGAGCTGTTCCATTCTCCCTTAGATCTGTACAGCTTAGGCCCTATGGACTGCTTCCATTTCTTGAAAAGGAAAGTCCTTTTCTCTCTTGGAGCCGTTATCCTTGGTGTTCCTTCTGTTGGAATGCTGTGTCTCAACTTTGCAAGACTTACACTTTCTTCTTCATCCATATTCTTATCTTAAACGTTCTTCATCAGTATCTATATCACAAGTAGCCACATAGTTACTCTCCTCAAAGTTACTCTATCACAGTGCTGTTCAGTAGAAATATGCAAGGGGCATCTGGTGGCTCAGTAAGTTAAGCATCTGACACTTGATCTCAGTCCAGGTCTTGATCTCAGAGTTGTGAGTTCAAATCCCAATTTAGACTCTATCCTGGGCACAGAAGCTACTTTAAAAAAAAGGAAAAGTGGGATGCCTGGGTGGTTCAGTTGGTTAAGCAGCTGCCTTCGGCTCAGGTCATGATCCCAGTGTCCTGGGATCAAGTCCCACATCGGGCTCCTTGCTGGGCGGGGAGCCTGCTTCTCCCTCTGCCTCTACCTGCCACTCTGTCTGCCTGTGCTCGCTCTCTCTCCCTCTCTCTCTGACAAATAAATTTAAAAAAAAATTAAAAAGGAAAAGTAAAATACGATGCAAGGTCCACGTTTAATTTTAGATATTCTAGTAGCCTTATTTTAAAACATTAAACAAAAGTGATCTTGATATATTTTAATTAATCCAAAATATTGTCGTTTCAACAAATGATCAATACAAAAAATTAGTAAGTCTTCAGACCACAAAAAAACCTGAACACTATTGTTTATACCAGCCTTATTTATGATAGTCCCAAACTGGAAACAATCAAGTTATCCCTTAATAGTAAATGACTGAACACACTGGGGTGTGAAATATCATGGAATGCTACTCAGAAATAAAGAGGAACTATTGATACTCAAAATAATTTGGATGGATCTCATTATGCTGATAGCAAAAAATCTCATCCCAAATGGCCACACACTCTATAATGCCATTTATAGAACAGCCTCAACATTACAAATTAATGGGCAAAGAAAACATTAGTGGTTGACAAGGGTAAAGGGATAGAGGTGAATATAAAAGGGATAGCAAGAAGGAGATCTTTGTAGTGATGGAACAGGTCTGTATCTTGATTGTACTAGTGTTTTCATGAATCTACATATGTGATACAATATTCTGTTATGTGCACATTGCACCAATGTCAAATTCCTGGTTTGGATATCATACAATAATTACATGACTATGGGTAGAAATGGACTGAAGGGTATAGGGAACCTCTCTATATTATCTTTGCAATTTCCTGGGAATGTAATATTTCAAAGTAATGTCCAAGGGCTAATTCCTGAAACCTGTGAATATGTTAGGTTACATTGCAAAGAGGAATTAGGGCTACAGGTGGAATTATGGATGCTAAAAAAAAAAGTGACCTTAAGATAGGGAGATTATCCAGATGGGCCCAGTTATTCACAAGGGTCCTTAAAAGTGGAAGAACAGAGCAGAAGAAGAGAGTTAGGTGGAGGAAAGAACAGTCAGAGAGAGATGCAATATTGCTGGCTTTGAATATGGAGGAAAGAGTTAAAAGCCAAGGGCTGCAGGTAATCTCTGGAAGCTGGAAAAGGCAAAGAAATAGATTCTCCCTTAGAGCCTCTAGAAGAGGATACAGCTCTGCTGATGCTTTGACTTTCACCCACTGGGACTCCTTTTGGACTTTTTGACATCAAGAATTGTAAGACAATGAATTTGTGTTGTCTAAGCTGCTAAGTTCTTGCATTTTGTAATAGCAGCAGTAGAGAACTAATGCAGTGAGAATTTAGAGAGATGTGCAGATGTAGTGGACACTTGTAGAATGAGCAGGACTTGGTGATGATTGGTTGTAGAGGATGTAGGGGAAGTCAGAGTAGATTCCAGGAATTAGCTTCAACAATTTGATACATGTGGTACTGTATACTAGGATTGAGTTATCTACAGAAGGAACCAGTCCAACAAATAGGAAGTTTGTGACTTGAGTTTTGGAGATGTCAAAAGTGGGAAGAATCCAAGAGGGAATTCAGATGCATAAGTCAGGAACTTAGGAGAGGAGCTGGGGCTATGTCTTGATGTTTGGGATCATCAGCATAAAGAGAAAGTAAACCTGTGGTATGAGATAAGACCATGGTGAAAAAGTAGCTTCTGACCATAACGTTTACATATTTTTCTGCAATTTTTGAGTGCCTACTCTGTTGATGCTATTCTATAAACTATTGCAGTCTTCTTGCTACTCTTTTAACATTACGTTATCACTATGGACACTCTAAAAATGATTAGAATTTAATGTTTTCCTCAAAGGACTCCTTTTGTCAGTCCTGTGTGTTGGGTGGCAGAAAAATGAGACGGATGAATTGAAGCCAGGATGGAGAGCTGGTTTGGACCAGAGTGGTCTCACGATGTTGATGGTCTGGACAGTGTGGAGTTGGGTGCATGGATGTGATAAATCTAACTAAATCCAGAGTCAGGATGGAATCAGGAAGCTTAGATGAGAAGGATCCAGCAAATAGGTGAAATTCAAAAAACTCAAAACAGTAGGATGTGCCTAAGAGAGTCCTACAGTAGAGAAGGACAGATAAGAAGCAAGGAGTCCAGTATGGGAGCTGAGTTCAAATGCAAAGGATAGAAACTGGAATCCAGAATCCAATCCCCAAGAGAAGAAAGGGGCTCTAGCTATTGAGAAGGCAGATGCCATTGGCTTAGGGCTGAGGTCAGAAATGCAGGCTTGAAGTGTGGAGCCGCTGGATCACAAGTGTCTGTGCAATAAAAATGGGGACCAGATACAAGAATCATCTTTGTACTGACCCAACATGTCCTGAAGTTTTCTGGAGGGGGAGGCCCCTGCCAGAACACAGTGACTGTCCCATGGGTGATGTCCAGGAGACACTGTGAGAAAAGAATCTGAGGAAGGGGAAGCATGTCATTTATGTCTTTTTAGATGCCATAATAACTTGTCTGAGAGAATAACTTTATTTTTAGATTGACCCCATCCCAAGTTTGTTTTTATTTTCCCCTGAATCACAAATGTGGGATCCATGTTATATTTTACCTAAAAGCAACATGACCAAAAGCCTGATCCTGAGGCTCTGACAGAGGTGTGTCTGAGCAATGGCATCTCAACAGGGAGATAGTAAGATTGGTGCCAACCCTTCTGCAGTATGGTTTCTCAAACAGCCATCTTTCTTCTGCCAGTGACAGGCTAGTCATTAAACCGAAATTATCGGAACCCGGCTAGGTGTTTCTGAAGTCCGTAAGTACCCATTATTACATTTACCAAGCTCTTCAATACAGCATTGAGGCTAAGAAAAGAAAATCCTCTTCATGAGGGAACGAGCGAGGAAAAAATCACTTTTGAGATGTACATGAAAGGCACCATATTGAAGTCTGTGGTCTTTAAGGAGCCAGCTGTCTGTCTAGCTCAAAACCTTAAGAGTTCAGTCATTCCATTGACTCCTCACTTCAGCTCTAGGGCTTGGAAGTATACCTCCAAGTAGTTGGCAGTGCCAGAGGTTAGACCAATACCATTTTGATGGTGAAAGGAGATGTGAACGGAAGATTATCTAATAGATTGGCGCCCACTCTGCTCATCTTGTCCCTACCCTATCCCCTCTCCACCATGACCCTTCTCTGCTAACTACTTTCCGAGATCAAAGCTCCTGGAACATATTCATACTATAATCTATTATTTTTATATTTATTTATCTTTGTTGTAAAATATGTAACATAAAACTCACCCTTTTAGCCATTTTTAAGTATACAGCTCAGTAGCATTAAGTCTATGCACATTCTTGGCCAACCATCCCCTCCCTCCATCTACAGAACCTTTCCATCTGCCCGAACTGAAACTGTATGCCATTTTACAGTAAGTCCTCCCAGCCCCTGGCAACCACCATTCTATTTTCTGTCTGCATGAATTTAACTACTTTAGGTACTTGAGGTAAGTGGAATCTTATAGTTTTTGTCCCTATGTGTCTGGCTTATTTTATTAGCATGTCTTCAAGATTCGTCCACATTGTATCATGTGTCTCAAGTATCTTCAATAATTTTGAATACGCTAGAAAAGCGATAACTTGTGAACTCGTATCCTCCGGCCCAAAGTCCATTCAAAACTATTACGAGCATGCCAGCATTTTGGAAATTACAGATGCTTCCCATCAGTATACCACTATTCTTACTGAATATTCAAGCTCTACAAATTAATAAAGAATGGCAGAAGCTGTAAAAAAAATATAAAATTGCCATGGTAATTTTAATAGCTTCTGCCATTCTTTATTAAATTGTAGAGGTTGAATATATATATATATTTTTCAGATATATTTATATATATATTCAAGTTGTACAAATATATATGTAACTAGTTAAACTTTGAGCAAGAAAGTTGAAAATGGAATTTATGGTCCCAAAACTGACTTCTTGCTCTAAAAAGATTCAGGAGAATCAAGTGTTAGTGGCAATTTTCAGGGCCTGTAAGCGTGTTTGAGTCAGGTAGAGTTTTCAGACTTACCTCTAAGGTCACTTCATTTCCCACCTAAACAAGAATGTTCTTATAAATTCTTGCCTCATGCTGGTGCTATTTAATATTACGTGACAACCTAACTGGAGGAAGGGATGCCCAGATCGCTGGTAAACTCTTTCTGGGTGTGTGTGTGTGAGGCTGTTTCTGGAAGAGATTAGCATTTGAATTGGCAAACTGAATATAGCAGATGACCCTCCCCAAGGTGGGTGGGTGCCATCCAATTCCTTGAGGACTCAAAGGGAACAAAAAGCAAAACGAAGAGTGTTAATTCCCTCCCACCCCCCCACCCCCCCACCTACCCACCCCACCCACCGCTTGAGCTGAGACATCCAATCTTCTGCCCTTGGGCCTTGGCGCTACTGGGTCTTATGTTTTCAGATTCAGACTGGGACTTCCATCATATAAGCGCCTGGTTCTGAAACCTATGGACCCAGATAGAATGACACTACTAGATTTCTCCAGCTTGAGGCAGCAGATCATGGGACATTTTGGCCAACTTAACCACATTAGCCAATTCCTATAATATATCTCCTCTTCTGTACATCTATGTCAATCCTGTTGGTTCTGTGTCTTGGAAGAACCCTGACCAATACAAGGCATATGCCATGAGCTGCAGGCTTATGAGCTAAGAGACTTCCTAGGGAGGCAAGAAATGGGGGATACCAGTTTATGTCAGATGTGGCTTCTTTCTGTGTCTCCATCTGCTCGTCATCTAAGTGTGCAGTTCAAAAATCAGAGGACATACTTCTTTCCCAAGCTACACACCACTTTCAGTGAATATGGCCACCACAAAATTAAGTAGGCTTTCCTGGCACTCAAAAGCCTTAGCAAGTAATGTAGAACAATAGAAACAAGGGCAAAAGGGCCCAGGATTAGAAATCAACTGGGATTCAAACACCTTAACAAACACTCCTTCTGTATGAACGGCCACGTCTCGGGCGAGACGGGAATCTCAGTACACTGGAGCCATTTGGAAACCCAAGGTGTCATCTGTGTATTCGTCAAGAGCCAGCAACTTCTTCAGTCACTCATGAGTAGCTCCTCTCCATATTTCAAAGTGATGGTGAGGAGCACCTTGTGTACTCTACGACCCATGCTTCCATCTCTTGTTCTGAACATTAACCCAAAGGATGGATTTTTAACATTTTACTTGAGTATATTTGGATACATGTTAATTTTGACAAGTGTGTGTTTTCTGTTGGTTCAAAGATATTTTAGGAAAGAAATATACCACATGTGGTTTACAAAAAAGCTCCAGAACGCTAATGATTGCCTGCCCCTCCCCCCATGATAACTCCAAGTTCTGCTTACCAGAAGCCTCCGTGACATTTCTTCAGTTTGGGCTTTTTTTTTTTTCTTTTTTAAGATTTTATTTTTAAGTAATCTTTATCCCCAGTGTGGAGTTTGAACTCACAACCCCGTGATCCAGTTGTGCACCCCATGGACTGAGCCAGCCAGATGCCCCTCAGTTTTTTATACGGAGCCAAAGATATATGTATGGAGCTATAACAATTTTACGTATCTCCATCCTTGTCTTTTCTGCTGTGTAGATAGAATTTAGCTTTTTTACATAATCTGCCTCCCTCCCTTTCCCAGTATAATTTTTTCAGCTATTTTTGCTTGTATATGTAAGTGGTCCTTATATTTTGTGATTTTTGTCTTTGCTTACTGATGAGCCAAGACTTACATTATGCTTATCTTAATTTCCATACCAGTTTTGGGTTTTCCCAAAATTTCTTGTTGTCTTTCTTTTCTTTTTATAATGGCTTCTTTGTAAATAATCATTTATTTTTGCTTACTACATCTTATAATGTAATGTAAAGTGGCATGCATTTTTATTGTTTATCTCCAAATTCCCTGCTACTTTGTGATGTTGCTCTGGGTTTGGGGAGAGTCTCCCAGACTGTCTGTGCACCCCAGGCTAGTTCCAGACACACAGTTATTGGTTTTGCCTAAAATTCACTTTAAATGGCAGTAAATTGCATATTGATAATGGAATAGGACCTTGTAATCAGACAGTCAGACATGGCCCTTAAGGGCCTAATCTTGAAATTAGGTAGACTTGGATTTCTCTCCATTTCTGCTACTGCTCATCTTGGTACCATGGGAAACCCTGTGATTTAACCTCCCAAAATTTCAATCCCTGCCCTTATAAAATAAAAGTAATACCTCACAGAGTTGTCAGAATATAAGAGAATGACTGTTCCACTTTGCTTAGACAATGTCTGATTCCAGGAAATACTCATTTCGTGTTACCGACGATGACTAGTACTGATTTTTCAAAAGGCTTCTTCCAATGCCTCCTTAGTTAGTAATTCTAACTACTCCACAAGCTCAGCAAATCTGGAGTATGCATTTAGAGAGGAGGGCTCCATCTCAGGCAGCCAGGGCCATGGGACAGGCCACGTGGTGGAAGTGAGGACCGGTCTGGTATTCAAGGCAGCGAGTGTAGAGCAGCATGGATGAGCCTATTCTGAGCACGTGGACTGCTTGGGCTTGTGTGTGCCATTTCAGCATCTTCCTACCTGGGTCAACTTGGGCACTTCTTAACCCTACTGAGACTCCATTTCTTTATCCGTATGGTGAGAATAACAATAGCCCTTACAACATAAATTACCATGAAGAGGATACCTGAGTTTATACAGACAGGACAGCGTCTGGCAGAGTCAGTCCTATATTAAGTATTTTAGCATTTTCTGGTCCCCAGGGAGGTGATGTGTTACCACACCAGGCAGCCTGACACCAAGGATCCCAGGTGCCCTTCTTTTGCTCACCAGTCCCTTGAATCTCTGCTCATGATCCCAGCTATGAACCCAAATGTAAGGTACAAGATGACACATAACGAGGGCTTTGAGCCCGGGCATGAGCTTCAGGCAGCACTGAGCTGGGGCTGAGAGCTGTGATGTCGCTGAAAGCAGCTCACGGGCTGAGATGACATGGAAACTGCCAGAGCGTTGCGTTGGAGTCTGGGAGTTTGGATTTCCTTCAGTTTCTTCCACGACTCAGCTCCCAGGCAAGAACACATGCTGGCCAAAACCGTCCATCATAGCAGTGCGGTTTGCTCTGAATTTTGCAAGAAACTTTTGGAAACACGGATTCTGGGGTCTGTTTAGTCTTCCTCTACAAATGAAACTACACAGTAGCAGAGAAGTCCCACAAGGAAAATATATATAACCCATCATTTCCCAAATGTACTTCACTAAGGAACTACCCTTCATCCTGCACAGTTTTCACCTTTCAGAGAGCTGGTGTGCTCAGGAATACACTTTGGTTAATGCTTAGTCAAACTAGCAGATAAGCGTTCACATGTGTGTTTAACAGTGAAACAAAGCAATTAGGAAATAGCAGATATAAAGTCTTGAAATGCCTAATTTAAAAACCCATAGCAGGGGTGCCTGGGTGGCTCAGTTGGTTAAGATTCTGACTCCTGATTTTGGCCTGGTTCATAATCTCAGGGTCATGAGATTGAGCCCTGCGTCAGGCCCACGCTCAGAGGGGAATCTACTTGAGATTCTCTCTCTTCCTCTGCCCCCCTCCTCTCAAAAAATAAATCTTTTTAAAAGATAAACACCGTTAGCAAAATTTTCTGTGCTGACTGATAGCTACCGGAACGTTCTGGAAGTGGGTCTGTTGGAACTCAGGAACAGTATGAGGAGTTCTGTGCCCTTACTTTATGTAGAGGCTGAGCAGCAAGGGTCTTTATTCCTGTGTGAGGGGTTGTCCTGGCTCCCAGCAGCACTTTGGCCCCTTCTCAGTGACAGAGTCCTGCTCAGTCAGGAAAAAGGGTCTTTCTGGAGAGAAATAAGAGGATCCCAGATTTCCAGAATCTCATAGCTCCCTTATTTGAGCTCACCATCCCCATCTAGGCATATCTCTAAGGGAACAAGTTTCCTAAGAAGGGCAGGGGTGGGGATATGTGGTAAAGAAGGCTAGTGCAGGACAACATTGAATTGTGTAGTAATTAAAAGCATGTGTTTGGAGGTTCTGAGTCTCCAACTTTGTCATTTCTTAACTTCTCAGATTTTGTTTCCTCCACAGAGGTATGATGATAACACCTCCTGTGCAGAGAAGAGTTAACATAGCAGGCCTGAGCATGTCTTAGAAAAGCCGATTTGCAAGGTTGGCCCTTGGGTGGCATCTGGGAGCTTGGATTCCAGGAGGGTTCCCACCTTTCCCTGATAAAAATGGTTCACTGTGACTGAACTGTTTATGCAAACAATATTGCTTATGCTGAACCCCTGCTTTTCTTCTGGAGGCTAAAATTTTGGTATGGGCCAGACAAAGAGTGCCTATGTGACTAATACTGAATAAAATCCTCAGGCACTGGAGATTGAAAGTCATCAAAAATCTCCAAACAAACAAAAGCCCAGGGCCAGACAGCTTACCAGGGGAATTCTACCAAACATTTAAGAAGAATTAATTCCTATCCTCCTGAAACTGTTCCAAAAAATAGAAATGGAAGGAAAACTTCCAAACTCATTTTATGAGGTCAGCATCACCTTGATCCCAAAACCAGACAAGGATCCCATCAAAAAAGAGAATTACAGACCAATATCCTTGATGAACACAGATGCAAAAAAATCTCACCAAAATACTAGCCAATAGGATCCAACAGTACATTAAAAGGATTATTCATCACGACCAAGTGGGATTTATTCCAGGGCTGCAAGGTTGGTTCAACATCCGCAAGTCAATCAATGTGATACAATACATTAATAAAAGAAAGAACAAGAACCATATGATACTCTCAATAGATGCTGAAAAAGCATTTGACAAAGTGCAGCATCCATTCCTGATCAAAACTCTTCAAAGTGTTGGGATAGAGGGCACATACCTCAATATTATCAAAGCCATCTATGAAAAACCCACCACAAATATCATTCTCAATGGAGAAAAACTGAAAGCTTTTCTGCTAAGGTCAGGAACATGGCAGGGATGTGCGTTATCACCACTGCTATTCAACATAGTACTAGAATCCTAGCTTCAGCAATCAGACAACAAAAAGAAAGGCATCCAAATCGACAAAGAAGAAGTCAAACTATCACTCTTTGCAGATGATATGATACTGTATGTGGAAAACCCAAAAGGCTCCACTCCAAAACTGCTAGAACTTGTACAGGAATTCAGTAAAGTGTCAGGATTTCAAGTCAATGCACAGAAATCAGTTGCATTTCTCTACACCAACAACAAGACAGAAGAAAGAGAAATTAAGGAGTCAATCCCATTTACAATTGCACCCAAAACCATAAGATACCTAGGAATAAACCTAACCAAAGAGGCAAGGAGTCTATACTCAGAAAACTATAAAGTACTCATGAAAGAAATTGAGGAAGACACAAAGAAATGGAAAAATGTTCCATGCTCATGGATTGGAAGAACAAATATTGTGAAAATGTCTGTTCTACCTAAAGCAATCTACATATTTAATGCAATCCCTATCAAAATCTCATCCATTTTTTTTTTCAAAGAAATAGAACAAATAATCCTAAAATTTATATGGAACCAGAAAAGACCTCGAATAGCCAAAGGAATATTGAAAAAGAAAGCCAAAGTTGGTGGCATCACAATTCTAGACTTCAAGCTCTATTACAAAGCTGTCATCATCAAGACAGTATGGTACTGGCACAAAAACAGACACATAGATCAATGGAACAGAATAGAGAGCCCAGAAATAGACCCTTAACTCTATGGTCAACTAATCTTCAACAAAGCAGGAA
>PISX010009431.1:0-76017 GCA_004024625.1 Mellivora capensis
TATTTTTTAAAGATTTTTATTTATTTGTTTTGGGAGAGAGAGAGACAGAGTGAGAGAGAGCATGAGAGGGGAGGTCAGAGGGAGAAGCAGACTCCCCATGGAGCTGGGAGCCCGATGTGGGACTCGATCCCAGGACTCTGGGACCATGACCTGAGCCGAAGGCAGTTGCTTAACCAACTGAGCCACCCAGGCGCCCCTCAGATTTTGTTTTTTTTATTTGTCAGAGGGAGAGAGAGCACACAAACGGGGGGAGCAGTAGGCAGAGGCAGAAGCAGGCTCCCCACCAAGCAAGGAGCCTGATGCAGGACTCAGTCCCAGGCCCCTGGGATCATGACCTGAGCTGAAGGCAGATGCTTAACCGACTGAGTCAAGAAGGCATCCCTAGAAAATTAATATTAATTAATATTTAAAAATAGCTATATAATATTAGGGGTATGTGTAGTAATTTTTTTTTTAAATTATAAAGAAGAACATGATCAAGACAAAGGATTAAGAGCTGAAACCTTCCTCGTAACTAGTTGAGGAGTCCTCCCTCACTCTCACGGCTTCAAATCAGAGGCAAAGAGCTGGCTCCTGGCCTGTGGAGCATCAAATCAGAAGCTGAGATTCTGGCAGACCATTAGCTGCTTTCCATCACTTCGAAGGTAGACTCTGGACTTCAAAAACAAGTGTCTCTTACATCAAGTGTTTCCTCATACAAAGTAAGTGCTTAGCAATGGAACTGGAAGAACAAAAATTTATGAAAAGCCTCATAAATAAACAGCTTTCTGTTAATTTAATGACCAAACATTGTAGAAGAAACTGCTGAAGTTGCATACTTTAGTATCAATACAGAAACTATTGGGAATAGAGGGAAGAGAATGTGATACAATCCAACCCAACACAGCGGGACTGAACTAGAAAAGTTCAAATATTGCTGAATGTTCGATGTAGCAGTAAGACTCTAAAGGAGTTAAGCACTGAGTGCTTGGACACACCTGCCTGACTCCAATACGGAATGTCAAGGGTACAGAAAAAGGTAAAAGTTGTCACTTAACTGAACTAGGTGCTACCTTAATTTCTTACATGATGGACTGACTGCAAGATAAATGGTATTGTGTCCAATTTTACAGAGGAAGATACTGAAATTTGGAGAAACCAAGTAAGTGACCAATGTGTATTTCTAGGACATAACAAAACTGGAGTTTAAACAATGATAATAAATGGTGACTAATGCTCATTGTGATGCTTTCAGCTTGATACCTCCAAAAAAGGCTCAGTAGGTCAAGTTGAGCACAATGATGGGGTAGGAGGTATATCTTCAGGAGGTGCAAGAAAAAGAAAGGCAGACAGGATGAATAAACAGAACAAATGCTCTAGAATGATCTGACAGCTGCATGATGAATTTAGATACAGGCGGCCCAGGGAAGAAGTTGCTGGAGTTATTAAATCAACAACAAATCTGCATTAGCCCTACAATAACCACAGCAAGTTCTAAAAAACTTTTGCTTGGTTCACTTGGCCTTTTTAAATCAATGACTTAAATATTTTGGGTAGGGACGCCTGTGTGGCTCAGTTGGTTAAGCACCTGCCTTCAGCTCTGGTCATGATCCAGGGTCCTAGGATCAAGCCCCGCATCAGACTCCCTGGTCAGAGAGGAATTTGCTTCTCCCTTTCCCTTCTTCCCACTTGTGCTCTCTCTCAAATTAATAAGTAAGTAAATAAATAAATAAATAAATATTTTTTCTTAGATTGAGAATGTTTTGGGTATTACTGTACTTTAATCTTGTTGGGTAAGCAAAAGATGAAATAGTTAATTTAAGGCTTAAAACCAGTATTCCTTCCTCTAAGCTCTGTAATTCCCAAAAAATTTTTAAAGTATGTAAAAAAAAGTACTTTATTTGATCTATTTGACAGAAAGAAAGAGAGCAAGTACACAAGCAGGGGGAGAGGGAGCCCAACATAGGGCTCGATCCTTGGGATCATGACCTGAGTCATGGGCAGATGCTTAACTGACTGAGCCACCCAAGCACCCCTCAAAATGGGTTTTAACTAAAAGACACAATGGTAGAAAAAGGACAAAAGACTCATGGAAATATTCAGCTACAGAAGCTGTGTGACTTTGGGTGTGTCACGTCACTTCACCAGACCCCTGAGGACAGAACAGGGATTTCTTCAACTAGGATCCTGAACTGACTTTAGGAGTAAAATTGTCTTGAAAGTGTATATAAACTTTTGTGTGTAAGTGTATTTTTCTGAGAATTCACAGCTGTCATCATAATCTCAGAAAGATCCATAAGACCCCCAAAAATTAAGAAACAGTGATCTAAGATCGTTGAGATTCTCTGCAGCTTCAGGAGTCTGTAAGATCAGAGATACGGAATACAGAAATAGCAGTATTTATTGATTTCCATGTCTTTTAATGTAGGTAATTTGCATATTATGATTATGGTTTCCTAGTGCTTCATCTTAATCATTCTCTCCTGGCCAAAGCACAACAAACAGGTTTCAGAATATACGACGGAAAAGCTTGAGTCTGAATGTTCTCAACTATCACGTCCACTTAAGAGGATGGTTTTTACAGAAAGTACAAGTCTGAACTATGATTTCCCCAAGGTGAACAGGCTGAGTTAATGAGTCTGGCAGGAGAAATTAAAGGATTCACAAAACTAACTTGGAAATTGTCCCAGTTTCTGAAAAATAAATGCTTGGGATTGTGTCTAAAATTGGGAACATTCGACAGTTCGATCGACTGTCACACCTGGCACTAAATTAAGTAACAGCAGATTCTGTTTATTAATCACCTGGGAGAAAACGAACAAAAAAATACCAACAGTATCAGTGCTTTTATGGCCTTGCAAAAATCTGAAGGCTGGGCAACAACATGATGTCTCCCTGTAATTAGAAACATTCTCCTGCAGTAGTAGTAAGGAGAATCTTCTTTGGGGAGTTTAGTCATTCATATGAGCAATTCATTTATTAACTTGACCCAAACCATGCCCCTCCTGCCCACCAGAGGGGGGAAAAAAAAGCAAACTAAACATAAAATAGCTGGTAGTGAACAGATAAAGTCAGTATTTTAGTCTTGGTAAACTCCCTGAGCAATTCATTTATTACCATATAAGCAATTCATTTATTAACTTGACCCAAACCATGTCCCTCCTGCCCACCAGAAAAAAAAAGAAAAAAAAATCCAAACTGAACATAAAATAATTGGTAATGGACAGATAAAAAGTCAGTCTTTAAGTCTCGGTAAACTCCCTGAGCAAGTGTAAATTGAATCTTAACCCTCAGTCATATTCATAGCCTCTTAGTGCATTATTCTGGCTCAATCAGAATTAACTTTTCTTATTTGTATCCAGGGAATGCTGCTAAGTATTGTTTTTCCAAAAGGATAGTGATCAACATAGGCTTTGTGCCCTCCAACAATGCTCTGCCTGATTTACTAAAGGTCTGTGCTTTTGTGTGATTCTTAAACATTCAACCATCTTTTCCAAAAGGATTTATAGTAAAGGTCCAGTGGGAGATTTTTTAAAAAGGGTATGAGAAACAGATTATAGATGTTGGCTCTCACGTAAATTAACTAGTGTGGTAGAGAAAACATGAATCTATATGTAATCATCACAAAAAGAGCGAAGCTTGGGGTGGAGGGCAGTCCTGATACTTTAAGAATGAAAAAAGCCACCATCATAAATTGGATGATAGAAAGGAAGCCAGAGGTGGGCCTATTGGATAAGGTACATTTAAGTTGACCCTTAAAAGGAGGTTGTGATTTGGTGATGTGATGCTGTGCGTATGCTGAGGCAGATGGGGGTGTGCAAGGCAGAAGAATGTTAGGGGGCGGGAGGAATCGGAAAGCCACATTCAGTGCATAGGGAAGAGATCTGAGTGAGAAAGTGAGAATCCCTACAGTGACCATTCTTAGGCTTATATATCTGATGTTTCCTAATATATGGTGGGATAACTACAAATTTTAATTAAATCCCAATGCTGATCCAATAATGGTTTCCCATAATCCAAATTAGTATGTTATGCTAAACACAGTGCAGAGAGTGGTAATTTAACTTACTGTTATTTACCTGTGTGCTTACCCAGTAAGTGAGTGGGGTAATAGCTGGTAAATACTGTATTGTTACTACCACTTATTTTTTAAAAATCTTTAAACATTTTTATTTTGAAGAAGGAATAAGAACAGTTACTTTAGAAACTGCAGACACTCAAGTGCTTATCTATTCATAGAGTTTCTACACAGCTGAAGAAGCTTACATCAAATAGACAAAAAATACTACAGAAGATCCATATACAGAAAGATTTAGAAAAATCCGTCTCCAGAAAGCAGATCATACAGATGCAAAGACCTTGCTGGATGTAGGAGACTCAGTGGGCTGAGGCACAAAGGTAGGAGGCAGGCCGTGCAGTCCCGAAAAAGTTCTTTGGCCCCCTGATCTAAAGGTCTGCCTCCAGTATGGGTTCGGAAAAAGATCCTGATCATCTGAACTGGCTGTCAAGCAAAGTCCCCCTCATTTTCACTTTCTTGGCTTCCAGTACAGCCAGCTCTCACAGCTGTCTTTTACTCAGGACTTGACACTCCAGCTGTCAATTTCAGTCATTTCGGCATTGGGTGCATGAGTCAACAACTTCCCTAGCCTTAATTTCTTCCTCTACATCAACAGAGATGTGGTGATAAAGCTGAACTTGCCCATGTCTTTAGTCCATTTGGTTATCATCGCTTTTTAAAAAAATTTATTTATTTGACAGAGAGGGAGAGAGAGCACAAGCAGGGGGAGCAGCAGAGGGAGAGGGAGAAGCAGAGTTGCTGTTGAGCAGGGAGTCTAATGTGGGGCTCAACCTCGGTATCCTGATCATGACCTGAGCTGAAGGGAGACGCTTAACCAGCTAAGCCACCCAGGTGCCCTCATCATCACTTTCTTAGGAGGCTTTTGTTTTGAATATAAATACTGATTTTCCAAAACTCCAACCAAACTTGACAATGTGCTCCATCCACAATGAAGGTCACAGGAGCATTCCTCCTGGGACTGGCAGAAGAGTATATTTCTGCTCAATGCCTTCAGGCCTCTGAAGATATACAGTCTCATCCTGTGTGTTTCAAAATGTGTGGGCATGTTTGGCAGTATCAATCACATGGAACCAATCTCAGGACCTCATGGGCAATCTTTCTGACAGTCCAGCACCGGGATTATCTGGCTGCACAAATAGTGGTAGACATGGAAGGGTTCCCTGACATCATTCTGGTCCCAGATGTCAGTATAGACTTCTGACTGGGACATTACTTTAGGCATAGTCAGAGAAGCGAGTCCAAAAACTCAACATCAAGAATAATGTATACTCGTTACTTCTATAAGGACATGTTGAGCTTTAAAAGGGGTAAAAGATAGATTAAAAACCCCAGAGAAGGGGGTGCCTGAGTGGCTCAGGTGGATGTCTGACTCTTGATTTCGGCTCAGGTTATTATCTCAGGGTCATGAGATCAAAGCCTGGTGTTGTCAAGCTCCAAGCTCTGTGGGGAGCCTCCTTGAGATTCTCTCTCTCCCTCTGTCCCTATCCACCCCTTCACCACCCACTCACACATACACTCTCTCTTAAATAAATAAATAAATAAATAAAATCTTAAAAAAATTTGCAGACAAATTAGGGCCTTGGTTAGTCTCACTTACATGCGGAGCAGTAAGGGTACTAGGTTGAGGTTAAGACCGGTCTGCACCTTTAAAATGAAAAATACCTTCAAATGCCCCTTAATTCTAATAAAGTAAAAGGACACACAAATACATGCTACAGTGGGAATTAGCAAACAGTTCTACTTTGTTTCAGATAGCATACTTGACCCATACAAACCAATACTCGTTGAGATTTTCAGCTTTGTCAAGTACTAATCCACTCATATTCAGTGAGATTATACCCCTATCCTGAAAATATGAAAACACATAGCAATCTGGCTAATTACTGAAATCAATGGCTGACGAAAGACAACAAATTGAGCAACTCTTCACTCAGTGATGGAATGATCTATAATCCATGAAATTGCCATGCCCCAAAATTTACTTTGAAATGTTAAATTAACATATAATTTTAAGAAGACTTTAGAATTAGTTAAACTGACCAAACAGAAACAGTCAAAATGAATATAATTTATCATCTTCTCTGTCCAGAGCAGGAAATGGCAAATACCAAATAAGAATACAGTGATCTAGTTATTGAACAAAAACTGCATAATCACATTATGGCATAATCACACAAGGGTATGGTTTTATAAATCTTACAGTTTATTTTAAAAATGTAATTACAGGGATGCCTGGGTGGCTCAGTGGGTGAAGCTGCTGCCTTTGGCTCAGGTCATGATCCCAGGGTCCTGGGATCAAGTCCCGCATCAGGCTCCTTACTCAGTGGGGAGCCTGCTTCTCTCTCTGCCTCTGCCTGCCACTTTGCCTGCTTGTGCTCTCTCTCTCTCTGACAAATAAATAAATAAAACCTTTAAAAAAATAAATAAAAAAGAAAAAATAAAATTAAAATGTAATTACAAAAACATGTAATTTCTCTATCATAAGAAATACTGTGAACTCTTTCCTCATTTTCCCCATTTTACTATTATAAATTAAAAACAGAGATACCTATAAGCCATAGGAGACAAGTCTTCCTCAAAAGAATGTTTGGAGATACTTCTCACATAAGTGCTCAACCTTTTCATCAACTTCCTATTGGGTACTGCCCATTTCAAGAAATGTAGGGATTGTTTTATGATGACAAGCATTTAAAAATACAATTATGGCCTCATAAAGATTCTACCTCATTTCCCCATTTTGAATGAGCTTCTCGAGAACTAAGCCTTCCTCATGAGAGCCTAGAATCACCAGAGAGGGAAAAGTTACCTCCTATTACTCATTTTTTTTTTCTTCTCCCTAGGAGATGACTTAGAAATCTAGAATCTAGTTTAGTGCTGGCGGGAACATTTTTACTAATTGATGACTCGGCTCGGGTCATGATCTCAGGGTCCTGGGATCGAGCCCTGCGTCGGGCTCTCTGCTCAGCAGGGAGCCTGCTTCCCCCTCTCTCTCTGCCTTGTCTCTCTTCCTACTTGTGATCTCTCTCTCTCTGTGTCAAATGAATAAAATCTTAAAAAAAAAAAAAGAAACTCAATTTTGTTATGGCATCCATTATATTTGTACGGCATCCTTTATATTCTTTATTTATTTGCTATCTCAGTTAATTTGGAATAGCTAAATACAGGTCCAAATTTGTCATAGCAATAGCTACTATAGCCAAATGCAAGGTAGGAAACTAAAATAGAAAATTTCCAGGCATCTGACAATATTACTAAAGTTTACACCCAGTAAATCTGGAATGATTCTGTCAATGTAGCTCAGTACCTCCAATCTGACTATGTTACTTCTATAAGTTTGAAAACATAAAACCAAGAAATGCATTTAAAATTGCCAGATGCAAAAAAAGTCCCAAATGAAATATAGTTTCTCATGCACTATACCCAAGTATCTAAAAATATCACATTTCTTCCATTCCGACCAGTGGTTAGTGCGCTGTTTACTTTAACTTGTCTAAAGAGAAGCACAAAGCACTGAGCTGCCAGAATGTGCAGAACCCTTTCTGTATAACCCAAAGCAGATGACTAGCGTTTCTGAAGAGAAGAGCTGTGATTCAGGGACTGGCCTTTCATCTGAATAAGAGAGCCACTGCATAACTCTGAAGGATGTGTAAGTTTTGAAGCAGAAGCCGGCACAAAGACAGAAATGAGGTTAGGTGGGAGAGATAAAGACCATTTGAATCCTGGGAAACGCTATGCTGAAATGGGGGAAGAACATATCTCACACCTCAGCATCAGCGGACAGGCAAAGTGTCAGAGCAGCAGATATTTTTACACAGATAGTCTCTCCTTGACAGAGAGTCATGTCAAGAAACTGAATAGGCAAAAGTAATCACTACTGAACAATATAATATAGCAGTTATGAAAAAAGATAAATATAAAATAACAGACAAATGTAAAAAAAGAAAACCTGAATACAGTTAAAGATAATGACAGATACAGCTATTAGAGCCTATAGAAACTCCTATAAATGGTCCTGACCAAAAGCTATAAAGGGTATTACGTCCTAAAGCTCACAAAATCATCAGAAGGTCAAGGAATGAACATAATTTAAAGAGACTTTATCCAAGACATTTTCAAATTTGGGGGACTTCTTCCATACGCCTCACAACTGTCTGAGGCACTGCAAACTGAACACCACCTAGGTAGTCCAAAATCACTTCCCCATGGACCCCTGTACCATTCTACCTTTCCACTTAAGTTAAAAATGGGGAATTCGGGCGCCTGGGTGGCTCAGTGGGTTAATCCTCTGCCTTCAGCTCAGGTCATGATTTCAGGGTCCTGGGATTGAGCCCCACATCAGGCTCTCTGCTCAGCAGGGAGCCTGCTTCCCCACCTCTGCCTACTTGTGATCTCTATCTCTGTGTCAAATAAATAAAATCTTTTAAAAAATAAAAATAAATAAAAATAAAAATGGGGAATTCGTGGGTACCTGGGTGCCTCAGTCAGTTAAGCCTTTGGCTTAGGTCATGATCCCAGGGTCCTGGGATTGAGCCCCACATCAGGCTCTCTCCTCTGCAGACAGCCTGCTTCTCCCTCTGCCTCACTCTCATGAATAAATAAAATCTTAAAAATAAATAAATAAATAAATAAATAAAATAAACCCCCTTCTTTAAAAAAAAATAGGGAAGTCTTTTGCGCAACGTCACAGAATCATCCGCTGGCTGAATGGAATAAGGCTCCATATGAATGCTATTAAGTACAGAAAAAAAATCAAATCTGTGTGAAAACTGAACTGGGAAAACTTAGCATACCTGAACATTGTTTTGAGATTTGAAAACACAGCTATAAAACAAATATAATCCTTCAAATATCAAAAACAAAACCAGTACCCCAACACAAAAATCCAAACTCAAGAGAAAACTCCACCTTTTCCTTTATTTTCCTGTAACTCCATTCTAAAACCCCAAATCTAAAACCTGTCATGTCACACCTAGAAAAAACACTTAATGACTATTTTCAGGAGCTAGTCTGTAGCCAAACTGTCACATGAAAAAGATGGTGTGTATTTAATACCTGTGTCTCATACATATAAGTAAATCTTCTGATTCCCTTTCACATCTAATCCTCTATCTACTTGGTAATGTCTCCACTTAATATTCTTCTACCTGGCATGTAACTTCTTTTGAATGACAACAAAACTACACATTAAAATTTAGCAGACCTATAGGAATATTCTCACATTGGGTAGTTCCTAATGACTGGTACTTATGTGTGTGCTACAAAAGCCTGTTTATTACCACCAGCAAACTGGATGAGTACGTGTTAGCATGGTAAAGTGATGCTGAATCAGGGTCCATCCTGGTCCTCTGGCCCTCTTCTTCCTCCAAAAAAAAAAAGAGACTGGTAGCTTCTCCCCAGAAAGAGAAAATGTGGGCATTGGGGCTGAACTATACATTTTAAAGTGGTAAATTTTGTAAATTTTATGCTGTATTATGAGTATTTATCATAAAATACCAATGCAAGAAAGAAATGGGCCTCACCGTGAGATCTGAACCCTCAACTACTCAATAGGAATTCTGGATGGTTTCCTTCTAGCCGCAATCCTCTTAAAACACACTTTATGAGTGGAGCAGAGAGTTGGGGAACTCTTAGATGGTAGGGTTCACAGCTTGAAATAGGAACTAGACAATCAAAGAAATCATGAAATTAAGTAATTTGGCTGACAGTCCCATAAATAAATCTACAGGCTCTGTGGACTATGGATGAGATTTGTTCTTGTTATAATTTGGGCACTAGGCTCCTGGGTTAGAAATAAACTGCAAACTCTGATCATAAATCTCTCTCTTGTTGGAGCTGCAGTGTACAAATACATAATCTCCAGAGTCTTAAATGATGGATCAGATGATCCAACAAACAAATGATCATCCCACAGCAAAAACAAGAAAAGCTGATACATGTGGTGGATGAAATGACTACTACCAGAAACTGGATATGCAACCATGATTCTTTTATATTTTTTTTATTTTTATTTTTTATGTATTTATTTGACACAGAGAGCGATCACAAGCATGTAGAGAGGCAGGCAGAGACAGAGAGGGAAGCAAGCTCCCTGCCGAGCAGAGAGCCCGATGTGGGGCTCGATCCCAGGACCCTGAGATCATGACCCGAGCCGAAGGCAGAGGCTCAACCCACTGAGCCACCCAGGCGCCCTGCAACCATGATTCTTTAACACAGTGGTCTACATCCGGATTGATCATGTCCCTAGGTGATAATGTTCCACTCTCCAGTCTGGGCTGAAGAAGGACCACAAGAAGGCACTGATAACTAAGACCAACTCTGTCGACAAGACTTAAGACTACAGACCGCGTGTGCTCAACATGACATGGTTGTTATTTCAGGGAATCCCTGCCCAAAATAGACTGTAAATCAGTTAATAACTTCACCATTTGACTCAGGGAATTCCCAGGAGATCAATTTATCAGAGTCAAGAGTCTCCTAGTCTGAGCAAATAACTTCCTTATTGAACATGTTTATGTGTCAAGAATCACTTTGGGACACCTGCGTGGCTCAGCTGGGCTCAGTTCATGTTCCCAGGGTCCTAGGATCAAGTCCTACATTAGGCTCCTTGCTCAGTGGGGAGTCTGCTTCTCCCTCTGCTTCTGCTCGCTTGCTTTCTGACAAATAAATGAAATCTTCAAAAATTTTAAAAAAAATAAGAATTGCTTTAAGACCTTTACACTGAAGTGTCCACCAATTCCAAATTATTATATC
This sequence comes from Mellivora capensis, assembly GCA_004024625.1. Classification (NCBI taxonomy): domain Eukaryota; kingdom Metazoa; phylum Chordata; class Mammalia; order Carnivora; family Mustelidae; genus Mellivora; species Mellivora capensis. The sequence continues at coordinate 10,808 of PISX010009431.1, forward strand.
ACAGATCTGTCCAATGACAATCATTTCCCTTCTTTAGAAGGCCATTTGAAACCATTTGATCTCAGACCTCAAGGCCACTGAAATATCCCAATTTTGACTTCTTCCTGTCAAGGTGGTATTCTCCTTTCTGTATTAAGTTCTAATAAATTCAGCTTAAAAAAAAAATTCAGCTTTGCTTTATTAGCAGATTGGTGAAATTTAGGGGAGTTTATCAGGGTCTATGCCATTTGGTTCTTTAAGGTACAGCTCAAGGAATGAAATCTACGGCTAAACTGGGAAAAACTCAATTGATACATTTTAAAAACTGAATCTTCGGCGGCGGGGGGCAGGTACCAACATCATTAATGTGCATAATATAATCTAATAAAATCTTTGAAAATTTCCCACATTTTTTCTTGCTTAGAAATATCAATCTACAGTTGAGAGAACAAGGTACTACTAAGTATATGGCAATAATCACCACTATGTCAAACTATAAATGCTGAAATGCTTACTTAAATACTTACTTTGGGAAATATTGGAGGATTAACATAAACATTAATAAAGATGCAATATTTTACAAGAATTACCCATAATCTCCAGATCATATCTTTGCCTTTTTAAAGTCGTAATTTTCTATTATAAAATGATTTTGAAACCAAAGTGCAAAGAACAAAAGACCAGGAGGATCCTTTTAATGGTACTCCAACTGAGCTAATGATCACTATATGGCCTAAATAAGTCACAACTCCCAATGCTTCTGCTGGAATAGGTGGAAAACTAAATAAAAAGCAAGACATTTTAACTCTAACTGGTTGCATACCTAATATGATTTCATAAAAACAATACTACCTTTCTGAAGAAGGGGAAATACTGTCATACAAAAGGAGAAGTGAAAATAAAGAAAGGGAGTAATAATTCACTGGGAGAAGTGAAAGGAGATAAGTGGAATCACTGGAGATCTTTCGAGAATCACTGTTTTAAAACAATTCATAAAGTACGTCGATGGTTCAAATATGTATTACTTCTCAGGTAAAGAACATTCACCTCCAGTAATTGAAATAAAGGACACTCCCAACTATTTCTAAGCACTCATTACTATATAGTCTGTAGGACTGGTTCTGCAGCATCGACTTGGGAAAGAACTGGGATCAGATTTAGGTTCTTCAAGGTACTAGCTGGACTGATTTGACTCTTGTAAGCCTAAATTTCCTATCTATAAATGAGGATGAGTATTTATTATATATGTAGGAATAAGTAAGACAAAACATATAAAGCACCTATGAGTGCTCACTGTAAGCATATGATAAATATTACCTATAATAATGTTATAGTATACTTCTAGAAAAATGTTAACTTTGTACTGCCTTAACTCCAAAATAAATCAATCTCAAAAATAAGAGAAAAAATAAATAAAAAGAGGTTTTCTTTTTAAACCTCAACTTAAAAGTTTGTAGTTATATAGATTCGTGGCTACAGGAAGGCAACTTCAGTTTAAATAGTTCAATTACATTAGGATAAACTGGAATAAAGGCATAAAATTTTAAAATTAAGATTTTATTTATTTATTTGACAGAGATCACAAGTAGCCAGAGAGGCAGGTGGAGAGAGGGGGGGAAACAGGCTCCCCACTGAGCAGAGAACCTGATGCGGGGCTCGATCCCAGGACCCTGAGATCACGACCTGAGCCGAAGGTAGAGGCTTAACCCACTGAGCCACCCAGGCCCCCCAAGGCATAAATTCATCTAGGAAATTATGGTAGAAAAATCTTATCCCAATGGAAAGAACAGTCTTTAAATGGCTTCATCAAGTTTACCTAGCACAAATAAGTGTGCGTAGAATTTCTGCCTGCCCCTCACCCTAATCTCTCAATCTAATATCCATACACAAATCCAAGTGTGGTATCTATTTTGAACTTCATTTAGGTTGTTTCTAAGTAAACATCAGAGGATTAAATAGTTTTGGTTTTGTTCACTCACGTTTTAAGTCTCCAAGAGCCTTTATATTTAAATCCAACTGTTCAGATGCAGTTATCTTTAAATATGCAAACAAACCAAGGCTATTAGTCACCTAATACCAATTTTCTCAGTCACTTGGGAAATATTTTTAGCCCGCCACAGGCAGTCAATGCACTTTCCTCATCACATCAAACTCAAGTTGAGTCATTCTGTGAAAATAAATGTTACTTGTGGCCAATTGGCCAACTTAATAATAAGCAAGATCAATGATTGACAATTCAATTTAAATGTCCTGCATTCATCTGGGTTTGTTATTTCAAATCACTTAACAGCCACCTGTAAACAGGTAGTATAATGCAGTGCAAAATGGTTAAGCTTCTGCCTTGGGCTCAGGTTATGATCCCAGGGTCCTGGGACTGAGTCCCTCACTGGGCTCCCTGTTCAGTGGGGAGTCTACTTCTTCATCTCCCTCTGCCCCTTCCCCCTGCTTGTGCTCATGTGCTCGCTCATGCTCTCCCTCAAATAAAATCTTAAGGAAGGAAGGAAGGAAAGGAAGGAAAGGAAGGAAAGGAAGAAAGAAAGAAAGAAAGAAAGAGCGAGCAAAAGAGGTCCAGGACTACACTACCTAATTCTTCTGAATACATTCAGATCTTCAACACTATATTTTAACATTTTGATCATCACAATTATTATTCTTCAGGAGAATATTGGGAAATCTAATGTCTAAAATACAGGGCTTTGACTAAAGGTCTTTGAATCTTTACATCAGAAACAGAGAAGATAAGGACTAGAGGAAAGTTTGCTATGTCAAAGATAATATATTAAATTCCAACATCTGATACAAATGAAATACCTCATAGACCACAGAAAGAGTACAGAATAAATAATTTAAGTGAGCCACAAAAAGCTTTGGAAAAGTTCATTCTCCAAGAGAAATCTTACTAAATAACCCACATCACAGAACTTGACTGGGCGAATGTTCTCTGCATTAGACAGAACATACCCAATTCATATACCTATTCAGAAGCAATAGATGACACCTAATGACAGAAAACATATTTTTGTTTCAATTTCAAAAGGGAAAAAGAGATGGGGCGGGGTGGATAATAGAAAGTCAATTTGCGATTGCTCTCTCACTCTCAAAATCTTGCTTCCGGGGCCAAGGAATTTTTTTTTTTAAGCCATTTACCTAGATTCTCTATGTTCCTTATTTTTACCTCATTATGCAAGGGGAAAAAATTTCAAGCATTTAAATGAGACTTGCCTTTCCGTAACACGTACTAAATACAATTCACAAAATGAAACACTCTACGACTCATTTAAAATATACACTTCAAAAAATAGCCTCTGCCTTCAGCTCAGGTCATGATCCCGGGGTCCTGGGATCGAGCCCCGCATCCGGCTCTCTGCTCTGAGGGGAGCCTGCTTTCTTCTCTTTCTCTGCCTGCCTTTCTGCCTACTTGTGATCTCTGTCAAATAAATAAATAAAAATAAAATATTTTTAAAAAAGAATCTTACAATGCTATGATGTTGATAGCTAATTATGGCATTAAGGTAAGGAATTCAGATGCATATACACAAACCAACCTAGGTGATCCACGACAGATTTTAAAATAAAAATAAAATTTAGGACATACTAAGATATCTTAGAACATTTTATCTCATTAAGTAACTTACTAAAAACCTTTAGCTAAAACTTCAATTTCTAAACTTTATCTCAAAATTAACAAATACACAAGGAGGGGCACCTGGCTGGCTCAGCCAGTGAGGTGTGTGGCTTGGTCTGGGGTTGTATGAGCCCTAAGTTGGAGGTCGAGATTGCTTAAAATAAAGTCTTTTAAAAAAACTTAGCCAATGCTCATTTTAAAATATAAATACGGAGTAATTTTGGCCTCAGAGCAAGTTAATGAGGTTTCAGAAAAGTGAATACATTAATACCTTCTTTCCAAAAGGTTTGCCACTGAATAAATGATCTCACTATCCATGACTTATAAAAATAATTTATACAACCAGTTACTAAAATTGTCCCTGCTTCTAGACAAAGAAACAGTGTATAGAACTGGGAAGCTGACTTCCCTGGTTTAAAACAGTCTCTGGGGGCACTCAGCTAGTTTAGTGTCCAACTCTTGATTTTGCCTCAGGTCATGACCTCAGGATCGTGAGCTCGAGCCCCATATCAGGCTTTATGCTGAGTGTGGAGACCACTTAGGATTCCCTCCCTCTCCCTCTGCACCCCCCCAACCCCGGCTTGCACAGACCCTCTTGAAAAATACATACATACATACATACATACATACTAGTCTCCTATTAGTTCACTTTAGGGCCATTAAAAACTCCCAAGTTTTTCTGGTTTTATTTTGTTGTTCTGCTCTCTTGGGGGTAGTGCCTTAATTAAAAATAAACACAAGAAAATTCCTAAGTTATCTTTTCAAACTTTTTCCTGTTTCACCAATACCTTAATAAATATAATTACACATCCTAAGTCTCATAAACACAAAAACAGAAAAAATAAAGATTCTTTTTCCAGAGATGACAAATCACCCTTGCCTTAGAATTTAAGATTAAATAGCTTAACTATTAATTAATTTAAGATTAAATAGTTTACATCATCAATTGCTCCCAAAATAGATCAGACAAAAGTATCTTGCTTCTATGTATTGCCTTAAGGCTACAGATTCCATATATGACAAAATTCAATTTCTTTTTCATATTCAGTTTTCTTTTTGTATAGTGAGGAAACCAACAGACCAGGTAAAACTATGAAATTGTTAATTTCAATTCCGATTCTACCAGTTAACTTACGCTATTATTTGGGAGAAGCCAATCGTTAATCTCATCCTTCGCCATTAGAATTTTTGAATCTGAACTATGGCAAAAAGAGAGAAACACATTTTTTAAACGCCATTTGTTAGGGTCCGTGATCAAAGGAAGGAGACTGATGCAAAGCGAAAGTCAAGCAAAACTTTATTTCACGCCAAGCATCGAAAATCAAACTGACCAGTCGGGGCCCGCCTCTTACGAAGAGGCGATGACGATGACCCCGACAAGGCCGCTCCCAAGAAGGCTGCTCCCCAGACAAGGCCACTCCAGATGAGGCCACTCGGGACAAGTGCCGCAGTGCCGCGGCTTGGGGAGGCAAGGCTGCTCGCGGCGGTGCCATGGCTCGGGGCGGCCAGGCTGCTCGCGGCAGCGCCCCGGCTGCTGGTGGCGAGGCTGTTCGTGGCGGTGGCACTCCCGGCGGCGAGGCTCCTGGCAGCAAGGCCGTTTGCGACGACCAGGACGACCACGACCCTCCCGACGACCATGACGATGCTGCTCCCGAAGACTATTACTCCGACGACTACCCTAACGGCTATCCCAACGGCTATTCTAACGGCTATGCTAATGGCTACGCTAATGGCTACTCCTCCTACAACTCTCCCCCCTCCCAGCCTCACAGACTAACCTTTATAGAGGTGGTTGAGCCCTGTCCACACATAGGTGGCCAATGAGACCTCAACTCACCATAGTAAATATATGCACAGCCCACTGATTGGATGTCTCCATCTGGTTGGCCCGCCCCTGTATCCAGGGTTTGCAAGTAAGTTCGTCTGGGAGGGGCGGGGTCAACCCAAGCCCACAACCAAACGGCTCCCTCTGGCCAACCAAGCCCCTACACATTCCCCTATAAAAAACAGACCCATCCTTTCTGAAGCCCTCTGACAATTTTGATAGTATGACTACCATCTCACAACAGCTTACATCTGTGAAAAATATCTACTTCCAAATACAGGGATCATTTAAATTGTCTCTGATGCCAGAAGTTGCTTTCTTGTGAGATAGATAGATATAGTATTGATTTAATCTACTGACAACAGCTTAAACTTTGATTTTCAGAACAGAAGAATAACTAATTCAGGATGAAAGATTTCAACTCTTGAAGTCAATATTCAGGATCAGTCTCTGAATGAGAACCTGACTCACAGCAAGTCCTGGAGCTGCTCCTCCATTCTAAAAATATCTGCCACAGGGCACCTTATTCATTCCAAACTGAATAAGAATTTCAAATCTATGTTCTAATTCTTGCTTAGTGCAACCATGACATCACAAAGCAGGCAAATGCACAAGAAATTCTGCTACAGTAATCTGGCTACAAGTTTTACCTATCCTGAAATTCTTCCTTTAAACATTAAAATCCTAATGAAATAAATTCTTGGCTGATCACAAAACCCCTACTCTCTCCGGCAGTATTTTTCTTTTCAGATAACTGAGGGCAGTGGGGCGTCTGGGTGGGTCAGTTGGTTGGTCGACCGACTTAGGTTTCTGGCTCTAGTCATGATCTCAGGGTGTGGAATTGAGACCAATAATGGGTTCCATGCTCAGCACAGAGTCTGTTTAGGATTCTCTTCCTATCCCTCTGCCCCTCCCTCTCTCCCTCTCTCTCAAATAAAATAATCTTTTAAATAAATAAATAAATAAATAAATAAATAAATAACTGAGGGCAGTTCCAGGAAGGCAGTGATCACAGTTTGGGCCATCACAACATGTGGCACACACTGGCATTCAATATACATTTATTTGGTTGACAGAAATTCTACCTGATTCTCTAGGCTTCCAAAGGCAAGCTGTCAGTTACTTTATTTCAGCTACTGAAATAACGAGCTTCTCCCTAACTTCTTCCTTTTGGGTCTATGTTTCAGGCTTTTTAATTTTAACATCAGTGCACTACTACAGCCCCACATTAAAACCAAAACTATGCAATGACTTCAAGGTGGAAGGGATATGAAAATTACTAAATAAAGAGATCAAAGAGCACTATTCTCAGAAAATTAAGCCTACTATTTTGGTTTCTTGATGGAAAAGTACTACGACAGAGAAGAAAAAGGTTATCAAGAATTACATTTCTGGGGTCAAAATGGCAAGCAGGCCTGCCGCTGCAGCATCAAGCCAGTGGCTGGAGGGTATTCGAAAGTGGTGCTACAATGCTGCAGGGTTCAATAAACTGAGGTTAATGTGAGATAATACTGTTAGGGTCTGTGATCAAAAAAACGAGACTGATGCAAAGCGAAGGTCAAGCAAAACTTTATTTCGCACCAAGCATCGAAAATCAAACCCACCAGTCGGGGCCATCTTTTACAAAGAGGCGACCACGACCAGAACACCGACCCTGAGGAGACCCCGACGACTCCTCTACCCGGCGAGGCCACTCCCGACGACCCCAACGACTATCACTACTATCCCTAATTCCTGCCTCACAGACTAACTTTTATAGAGGTGGTTGAGCCCCGCCCACACACAAGTGGCAACACACAGGGAAAACTGCACAGTCATGCTCCATCAGCAATACAGGTGGCCAATTGAATTCCAATTCACCATGCAAATATATGTGTGCCCCACTGATTGGATGTCTCCATCCAGCCTGGCCCACCCCTATATCCCGGGTTTGCAAGTAAGTTTCCCCTGGAGGGGCGGGGTCAACTCAACCCACAACTAAACAGCTCCCTCTGGCCAACCAGGCCCCTCCAATAAGATACATGAGAATGATAATGTGAAAGAAGACATAAGAAGGCTTCCTGAGAACCTTTATAATGACAGGATGTTTTGCATTAAGAAGGCACTGGAACTGACCATGAGACATCAGATCTTGCCTAAAGAGCAATGGACAAAATATGAGGAGGATAAATTCTAACTTGAACCATCTGAAAGAAGTTATTCGGGAAAGCAAAGAGAGAGAAGAATGGGCAAAGAAGTAATCATGGAGTTGAAAACTGATTGCAGCTGCCCTCAAGTATTTTTAAGAAGTTGAATAAACATGAAATGTACAATTTAGAACTATCTGAGCTGCAAATGTATTGCTTTAAATAAATGTCTATTATGATTATTTTCAAAAGAAAAGAATTACATTTCTGGAGTTCCTCTGCAAATGACTGAATTCAACACCATTATTTATTTAAATCCAATTCTCTAGGTAGAAACTGCTCATGCTTCAAATGCAGCTTTTAGAAATGACCAAGAAAAAAAAAATCCCACATGAATAAACACCAATGGATTAGATCTGAAGGGGAAAAAAAGACAACTTCTGAACGTCAACTCATCTCATGAGGACAACTTATGTTTTCTCTTTAACCGCACCCCCTGCCACCGTCCCATATCTATCCTTTTAATAACTTCTAAAAATCAGGCAGATATAAACTGGTTACAACTTATGTGCAAGGTAACTTTCTGCCTCAGAAATCAATCAATCTCGGGCGGAATCTCTCAGTAAATTCTGCTTCATTTCCTCCTTGTAAGCACCTATCTGGGGCAGTTACAAGACTGACTCTGGGAAGCACGTGTGAGGCACATAGCAATGAGTGCGAATGAACACCAGTCAGCCTCATGTAAGGGGTGGGAAGGACCTGCATTTTCTTAGGCCCATGGGGAGGGAAGAAATGTTGACTGGGAGAGGGCCTGACCAGTAAAAGAAAAAAAGAAAACAGAGCTAAAGAGCAAAATTTGATTATATCCCCAGGATAACAACTGGAAAAATAATTAAGAGGAAATCATAGGAAAGCCATCTTCTAGACAGAAAGAAAAACCCCTCTTCTTAGTTTCTCAACAGCTGCTTAAGGAAAGGCTTCCTAGCTAGCTTCCACGGAGTCTAACCGCTCCTCTGTTCTTCCCCAACTCCACTCAATCCGCCATCTGAGTGCCCCGGATCTAACCCAACAAAAATTCTGCATAAAATATTCAGTGGTCTTTATCCAACTAAAATTTGCTGCTAAATTAAAGAATAAAAAGGAACTTTACTCTTTTATAAAGGGGAAATACATACATCACCTACTAAACAGGGAACTGTTTCCATCTAATTGTCTCAAACCACTGCAAACATTCAATTTGTCATGTGAGCAGCAATTTTGTTTTGTGAGAAGTGAAACTGTAAGTTACACTTCTGTTCTACTTTTCTTATAATATAGGAAAAAGGGAGATAAAAGCCAGAAGAATCTGTTTTAGCCTTAATTTTTAAAAAAAGTATAAGGGGAAATACAGATGGCTATGTCTTAACTCCTGTTGAAACCATTGTTCTTTTATTTAAAAAACTTTTATTTAAAAAAAAAACTTGTATTTAAAAAAGAAAAAACTACAACTAAATTATAATAAAATTAAAACTGATAAAAAGGGGTGCTCAGAGGGTTAAGCCTCTGCCTTCAGCTCAGGTCATGGTCTCAGGGTCCTAGATCAAGCCCCACATCAGCAGGGAGCCTGCTTCCCCCCTACCCTCTGCCTGCCTCTCTGCCTACTTGTGATCTCTTTGTCAAATAAATAAATAAAATCTTTAAAAAAAAAAAAAGGTGATAAAAAGAATTTTGACGCTTGTTAAAGATTTTACTAAAACTGTGCTGTGTTTATTCTGAACAATCTCAAAACCTGTGACTACTAGCAAGGGATGAGAATTTACTACGCTTCCATTAAGGCCTGTTCCTGACTTAGAATCTCTATATACTTTTTTAAAAAGAATCTCTATACATATTCTTGACTCAGACTACATGGCATGCGTCTACCATTTAAATTTAGGTTAACTATATTCAGTGTATGTGGTATTTCGGAGGTGACTGCAGAGTTGGCAATTTACTGGTTACAATAAGTGAGGGAAAGAAGAATAAAGGATGATGGTGCCCTAGTTTCTGGGTTGGGGGACGAAGTGGGTGGTGGCAGCTTCATTGGGAAGTGAAGTCCAGGCCCAGGAGGCTTGGAGTAGCAGGTCCTCAGCTCAGTTGCAGAGCTGTGGAGACTGAAGTGCCCATGGACATCCCCCACACATGGAGTTGGCAGTATGGGTCGGAGCTGAGAAAAAGGTTTAGGCCTATGACAGAGATATAGGAATCATCACATTTACCTGGGATGAACTCACCTCGGTCAAGTGAGAATAGAACCATGACATTAGAACCATGATTAAGGGGGTGACTGAGAAAGAAGAGTCTGATAGAAAAGACAGAGAAATGTTTTTAAGTTTTTATTTTAATTCCTTAGTTAACATACAGTCTTACAGTAGTTTCAGGTGTACAATATAGTGACTTAACAATTCCATACATCACCTGGTGCTCATCACAACTCCTTAATCCCCATCACCACCCCCACCCACCTCCCCTCAGGTAACCATCAGTTTGTTCTCTATAATGAAATGTTTCTTACTGTCTCTTTTTTCCCCCTTTGCTCATTTTCTTAAATTCCACGTATGAAATCATATCATATTTGTCTTTCTCTTACTTCACTTATTAGCATTATTCTCTCTACAGCTCCATCTACATCATTGCAAATGGTAAGATTTCATTCTTTTTATGGCTACGTAATATTCCATCATATACAATATATACATATATATGTATAAATATATATATATACATATATATATATATATATATCACCCCTTCTTTATCCATTCATCAATCAATGGACACTTGGGCTATTTCCATAATATGGCTATTATAAATAATCCTGGTATAAACACTGGGGTGCATGTATCCCTTTGAATTAATGTTTTTATATTCTTTGGGTAAATATCCAGTAGTGCCAGTGCTGGATCATAGGACAGATCTATTTTTAACTATCTAAGGAACTTCCACACTATTTTACACAGTGGCCTGCACCAGTTTGCATTCCCACCAAATAAGCAAGAGGGTTCCTTTTCTACATATCCTCACCAACACCCATTGTTTGTGTTGTTGATTTTAGCCATTCTGAAAGGCATGACATGATAGCTCAGTGTAGTTTTGATTTGCATTTCCCTGATGATAAATTATGTTGATCATCTCTTCACGTGTCTGTTGGCCACCTGGATGCTTTTGTTTTCCTTGCCTCAGAAGACATATCTAGAAAAAAGCTGCTACAGCCCTTCACTGCCTCCTCAGAAAAATGTTTTAAGAAGGTAGTGGTCACAAATTCATGACTGCATTTACATAAAGTGTCCAAAAATGGAAATTTAGAAACAGAAAGTAGATCAGTAGCGTCTAGGCATGGGAATTAATGGGGATTAACTATAAATGGGCATCAGGGACCTTTGGGTGGGGGGATAAATATATTCTAAAACCGATTTATGGTGGTAGTTACATTATTTAGTAAAGTTACTAAAAAATCACCGTAAACTTGAAATGAGTGACTATGTTAAACATCCTTCAGTAGAGCTGTTTTTTAAAAAATGAAGGTTGAGTATTGCATCTTCCACACTGTGACATGGATACTACTTCTAGTGTGAGAAAATGTTTGGTGAGATTTATAATAACCAAAATTATAGGCTCCACACCAAGCAACCTGGAAACCCCGTCCACAGATATCTAAGCATGTATTCTAGTTTTTTAAAAGGAGAGAGGTGTTTTAGTTGTTAAAAGTTCATGGCAGCCCTCAAAGTTCAGAAAGTAAAATTTGGTACACATATACAGAGAGCAAAGAGACTATGTAATAAGCAGATGGTGTTTAATTTTTTAAAAAGGCCCCAAATGGAATCACTTGTGCTAACCCAAGACTTATCACTTAACTTCCACAGTTTCAACCCATCTCAGGAATGTAATCTTAAACCACTCAACCTAGAATTTCCTAGTCAACACTACTAGTGAGGTAATCTGCCTGGAAGACCCCCTCTGGTCCACAGAGATGAGGTACTCCACTCCTGCCTTGGCCCTGATCCTTCTGCCTACAGAAGTCTCCCATTTTGTATCCCTTTCTGGAGCTCCTTTCTATTTGCTAGATAGGATGCTGTCCAATTCATCATTGTATAAAACTAATCTGACCTTCAAATTACTCAGTTGAATTTTGTTTTTTAACAGTGACCAATTCCCAATCAAGTACATTTGGAAATACGAAGGGGCACTTTTGTTTATCACATGAACTTGGGCTAACACTGACATTTAGAAGGCAATGTTTAAACTATAATTTAGGGATGCCTGGGTGGCTCAGTCAGTTAAGGCAATGCCTTCAGCTCAGGTCATGATCCCAGGGTCTTGGGATCAAGTCCCGAATCAGGCTCCTTGCTCAGCAGGGGGCCTGCTTCTCTGGGGCGCCTGGGTGGCTCAGTGGGTTAAGCCTCTGCCTTCGGCTCAGGTCATGATCTTTGGGTCCTGGGATCGAGCTGGAGTCTGGCTCCCTGCTCAGTGGGGAGCCTGATTCTCTCTCTGCCCCTCCCTGCTGCTTGTGTTCTCACTCTCTCTCAAATAAAGAAAATCTAAAAAGAATTATAATAAAACCAGGAATACATACTGGTATTCACTTACACTTTTTTTTTTAAGATTTTATTTATTTATTTGACAGAGATCATAAGCAGGCAGAGAGAGAGGAAGGGAAGCAGGCTCCCCGCTGAGCAGAGAGCCCAACTCGGGGCTCGATCCCAGGACCCTGGGATCATGACCTGAGCTGAAGGCAGAAGCTTTAACCCACTGAGCCACCCAGGCACCCCCTGGTATTCACTTACACTTAATAAAAGCTGCCTGGGTATTACTGGGCCCAATAGATGTAAGCAGGCACATAACTTTTTATACTAATGTAAAAATTATGAAAAGGGGCTAAGCATGCTAAATGTCCTTAAATGAGGGCACCTGGGTGGCTCAGCAGGTTAAGGCCTCTGCCTTCAGCTCAGGTCATGATCCCAGGGTCCTGGGATCGAGCCCCGCATCAGGCTCTCTGCTCAGCAAGGAGCCTGCTTCCTCCTCTCTCTCTGCCTGCCTCTCTGCCTATGTGTGATCTCTGTCTGTCAAATAAATAAATAAATAAAATCTTTTTTAAAACAAATAAATAAATAAATATCCTTAAATGGACAGGACAGTACTGCCCACTGAGGAATGGTCCCTTCTAACCACCAAATGCATTCCTACTGAAAAACACGGACTTAAACCATGTTCACATTAGCACCTCAAAAGGTTAAGTACCTACTGATTCTTATCCTAAAATATTTAAATATAAGGTATCTGTCTTACCAACAAAATATTCCACTATATGCAAATTAAAAATACAATTTCCCCAAAGTTTGTTTGAAAAGTCACACAACCATTAGCTATTCAAATTTTAGAGAAAACATCAACTATTTTAAGAGATATTTAATTTTTCAGTTATTTGTCACTTAGTTTGAACCAAGCTTGTAATTCCCTCTGAGCTTTAACCATTTTTTTGACAAACCAGGCAATAACATTTATAAGCACTTCTCTATAAGGCTGAAATGTAGTATTTTCCTTTGAATCTTTAGAAAGTGTAATTTCATTAGCTGCCTCAAGATACAAGTATAGTGTATCTCTTTAGTAAAGCATTAAACTGTACTACAGGGGTGCGTGGGTCGTTCGGTCAGTTAAGGATCTGACTCTTGATTTTAGCCCAGGTCGTGGTCTCAAGGTCGTGGGATCAAGCTCTGCATCAGAATCTGTGCTCAGAGTCTGTTTCAGGTTCTCTCTCTCTCTCCCTCCATCTCTGACCCCTCAGGCCCCCCCCCCATCTTGTCTGTACATATGCCCTCTCTCTCTAAAATAAATGAATAATTTTTTAAAATCTTTAAACTGTATTATAAAGAGCTCTGTGTTCTTGGAGGGTGAAAATCTGTCTATTCCATTTTTTTATACACAGTACCTAGTACATTTAGTACAAATAGGAGGTACTTATATTTGTTTGAAGAATAAGTGAACAAAGTTACTGAAAACTAGTAAGCCATATGATAAGGAAAATCTACCTGTGTGCCTTTATTTTCAGGAGAATTAGCTAATTTTATATTGAAAAGCCTTAACAGTAATTTTATATGATTAAGAAACACTTGGATGAAGATCACAATGAATTAAATGACCACTCTAGCATAGGACAGACAAAGAACAGGAAGAGCCCACTTATTTGGAAAACATAATACACCTAGTCAACAAAAGATAAAATACACAGAAGTAAGAGAAAGGAGGACAGTAATTGGTTCCTTCTATTTGTCATGTTCTGAACTCTTTCCATCACAAAGAACTACAAATTTTAGCCCATCTTCCATCACTTAACCCAGACCTAGAATGAGTATTTGCAAATTACTTTCTTTCTGGATATTTGGTCAGGGGAGGAGGGTTAGTAGGAGAGGAAGAGATGATTATTCAGAGAAGACACAGTTGTGGAGGAGTACAAGCACTGCAAGGAATATGAAATTGATTGTACTAATCGTGTCCTAAAAAGTATATACTTTCCTTTCTTATAATAGTCATCAAAAGCTTTTTTCTAAAGATGGGTGAGAGATTCCATCAAGTTTTGAGTACATGTTTTTATAATGTGGCCAAACGTTAAAGCTGGTGGGAAAAAGAGCTGCAAGACTCAACTGACAGGATACCACGATGTCCTGGAATCTTAATATATCTTGGCCAATATGCTGACTTAAAAAGATAAGCACATGGGAGCAGCGGCTCTGCTTCATGCCAGGCAGTGTCTCCGCAGGGTGTGGGTTTCCTAGTGTAACAGCAGTCACACCATATGGTGCTGCTTTTATTGGCAGAGGCAGGACAGAAGCTGCCAAAAATTCAATGTACTATTTTGGGCCATGAAACCTGATAATTCCCAAATTTAAAACATTAAGATTTTTAAACAAAAAAAGATCTTTTTTAAGATTTTAAATATTGGACTTTTGTAACTCAAGGCTCAACTGGATAACAGCTGTCTTTGAATTAAGACAAAGACACAAACAAAAATCAAAAGTTGGGGAATAAGCTTGGCAGCTATTCTCTGAAAATAGTATTTTTTAAGGATTTAAACAAACTATAGTTATAAGTGTAAGGGTGCAATGTGTAGAAACAGTTTCTGAAATACTACATTTTGAAAACACTGAACAAGCGCAGTAGATGTGAGATGGTTAAAAGACGGTTCATCAATAGGATGTCTTTCTGGTCTTTCTCTCTAGCCACTTCTGTAAGTTCTAGCAAAGTAACACAATTTCAACTACTCAAATAAGATGATATGATGTTTGAACTCCAAGCAAGCCTGGAAATATTAACGTTGAATCCAACAAACTATTTAACCCTTACAAGTACAGCCCTAGATTGGAATAATTAGGTCCAGGATTCTAAAATCAACTTCAAATGCTTTATTGAGGCTGATAATATTAATTTCAGAAAAGCAATTTTTGAGCTTCCACACTTGTGTCAATGCTAGCCTTTTCCCCAAGCCTGCTCCTTTTTCCTGAATTAGGTTAATTATAGGTAATAAAAATAGCTCTTCATTTGCCCTGAAATAAAATGGGTTTTAGGAACTGCTTTACATAAAGCAAGAAAAATTTAAGAGAAGGACTAGGTTGAATCTAAAATTACAAGTGAAAACTCCATTTTCCTGCCCACCCAATACACTGCACAACAATAAACACAAATTATCTAGAGTAAGGTGAACTGTAAATGCAAATAACATTCACCTAAAGAGAGCTTTGGTCCAGCAACCCAAATATGTAGAAACTACTGAGGTGTACAAGCTACTGAGGTTCTCAAAGCGCACCAACATCAGCATCTGCCAATTCTTAGGCCGCCACCTCTAGATCTACTAAATCTGTATCCTAACAAGGCTTCCAGGTGCTTCAATGGACGCTCGAGTTTAAGAACCACGAGGACTTTTGATATACGAAAGACAAAGTATGCATGGCCACTTGAGTGGCTCAGTCAGTTAAGTGTCTGGCTCTTGGTTTCGGCTCAGGTAGTCTTGAGATCAAGGCCCATGGCAGGCTCTGCACTCAGTGGGGAGTCTGCCTGAGATATTCTCTTTCCCTCTCTGTCCTACTTGCTCTCTCAAATAAATAAATCTTCAAAAAAAAGAAGAAAAAAAGAAAAAGTATGCCAAACACAGATTATTGCTTAAAAGCAATTTAACAACTTTCACTTGCTCTGTTACACCTGCTGTTATAATTTCCTAAGAATACTAATGCCTAGAAGTTATATATTAATCAGAGGCTGATGACAGCAAGAAGTAAGAAATTCCTTCAAGTGCTATATCTTTTTTTTTTTCTTTCAGTAATCTCTACAACTAAGGTGGGGCTCGAACTCACAACCCTGACATCAAGAGCCACACGCTCCAACTACTCAACCTGCCAGGTGCCCCAATGCTCTTTTTAATAAAAGAAAAGACTGCCTTTTAAGTGGAGTTAGTCAATTTGTGTGCAGGTATGTGTGTTGATGGAAAGGCGGTTGCCTTTAAGTGTTATGCCAAAGACTATAATGATGTTTTACAGCTGATTTCCAAATGTATGAGGGAAATGATGTACCAGGAGAATTACAGGAGAGGAAGAGGAGGAAAAAGA
This sequence comes from Mellivora capensis, assembly GCA_004024625.1. Classification (NCBI taxonomy): domain Eukaryota; kingdom Metazoa; phylum Chordata; class Mammalia; order Carnivora; family Mustelidae; genus Mellivora; species Mellivora capensis. The sequence continues at coordinate 26,975 of PISX010009431.1, forward strand.
AGACGTGTCCTTTAAAATACTTGTTTTCAGGGACGCCTGGGTGGCTCAGTTGGTTAAGCAGCTGCCTTCGGCTCAGGTCATGATCCCAGCGTCCTGGGATCGAGCCCACATCGGGGTCCTTGCTCAGCAGGGAGCCTGGTTCTCCCTCTGCCTCTGCCTGCCACTCTGTCTGCCTGGGCTCACTCTCTCTGACAAATACATACATACATACTTGTTTTCAGGGCACATGGCTGGCTTCATCAGCAGAGCACGTGACTCTTGGTCTCAGAGTTGTGAGTTTAAGCCCCATAATTGGGTGTGGAGCCTACGTAAAATAAAATATTTAAAAACAAATAAAATACGGGGAGCCTGGGTGTGCTCAGTGGGTTAAAGCCTCTGCCTTCGGCTCAGGTCGTGATCCCAGGGTCCTGGGATCGAGCCCCACATTTGGCTCTCTGCTCTGCGGGGAGCCTGCTTCCTCCTCTCTCTGCCTGCCTCTCTGCCTGCTTGTGATCTCTGTCTGTCCAATAAATAAATAAAATCTTTTTAAAATAAATAAATAAATAAATAAATAAATAAATAAATAAAATACTTTTTTCACCTGCAAGCTATTAAAGATCTTACACATTAGTCCAAGTAGACACAACAGAAGCTAGTCTAGAATAAGAAGATAATTATAACTAGAAGAAAATGGAAAACACCTTTCCAGTTTTTCTTTTCCTACAGTCTTTCACCCTTCCTCCTTAAGAATTAAGTTTTAACTAAAGAAGTTTGAAGTGTATATAGTTTAAACCACTGCTATGACTAGTTTGAAGTGTATGTAGTTTAAACCATCACTATGACTATGAATGAGGAAAGTAAGCCATAGAAAAACTTCCCTGAGCAATCAAAGGCATATCCAACATTTGCCTGAGACTCAGTATTGTCTTTTCTGGGATGAACTGCCATCTTTTTCTTTAAGTGTCTTGACCTAGAAGGTATGAACTCTGTTAAGTTATAGGTCCTTCTGCTTAAACCACTATTTAATCTATGCTTTGATTCTAAGTTCTCTCACCAGTTTTGAAAACACCTGATGAACACTAACCTGTACATGAAGGAAAATAATTCTTAGGGGAATTAAACAGGGTACTGGCAGAAGACTTTGAAGAATAATTGTCATTTGAGCTAGGCCGTGAAAGATGAGGGGGAATTTCAATAGAGGAGAAGGAAGAGAGATTTCAGGCTTAGGGAACAATGTTCACGCCTTCATTTCCTCTAGTGTAGGCGCTGGAGATGCAGTGCTGGATGAGACCGTCACAGGCACTCCCTCATGGAGCTGTCATTTGAGAGCATGGAGGTAAAGAGAAAATAGGAAGATGACTAAAATAACAGCAAATTTTGTTGTGAAAGAAACAAACTAGGGACGCCTGGGTGGCTCAGTTGGTTAAGCAGCTGCCTTGGGCTCAGGTCATGATCCCAGCGTCCTGGGATGGAGTCCCACATCGGGCTCCTTGCTCAGCAGGGAGTCTGCTTCTCCCTCTTCCTCTTCCTGCCACTCTGTCTGCCTGTGCTCACTCTGTCTGACAAATAAATAAAATCTTTAAAAAAAAAAAAAAGAAAGAAACTAGTGAATAACGAGTAACAGTGGGAAGTTCATTTTAGATGGGGAGGGCAGGAAAAGCTCTGTCATTTAAAAGCTGAGTTCTAAAGGGAGAGGATGCAGCTATGCAAAAGTGGGTGGGGGGAGGTGGAGGTGTAGCAACAGCATTCTAGGCAAAGGGAACATCATACTGGAAAGAGTCTAGCCAAGTTTTAGCAGCTAAAGACGGGTATGGACAGAGCCAGTGGCAAGTAAAGTGGCAGAAAATGCATTCAAAAAGAAAGCTGGTGAGGAGTTTGGATTTTATTAGAAATGCAATGAGAGGGGCACCTGGGTGGGTCAGTCAGTTGGGCAGCTGCCTTCAACTTAGGTCATCATCTTAGGGTTATGGGATAGAGCCCCACATCAGGCTCCCTGCTCAGTGGGATGTTTTCTTTTCCCTCTGCCCCTACGTGCACACACAAGGGCACACTCTGTCTCTCAAATAATAGTATCTTTTTTAAAAAAAAAGAAATGCAATGAGAAAGTGTAAAGGATTTCAATTAGGGGACAGACACGATGAAATTACTTGTGTTAAAGAAATATTGCTTATCCATCACATTGTTCTTTTAATTTTTATTTAAAAAAAAATATATATATATATTTAATTTGAGAGAGAGAGAGAGAGACAGCACGAGACAACACAAGTAGGCAGAGTGGCAGGCAGAGGGAGAGGGAGACCAGCAGGCTCTCCACCAAGCAGGGAGCCCGACACAGGGCTCAATTCTAGGACCCTAAGATGGTGACCTGAGCCGAAGTCAGTGGCTTAATGGACGGAGCCATCCAGGTGCCCCTTTCCATCACATTTCAATAAAATTTTTTAAAAAAATAAACTTTGAGATATACTTTACAATAATAAAATTCACACATTTTAAATGTACAGGCTGGTGGTGACTTTTGACCAATATATGTATCTGTGTAATCACCACCACAATCAAGATATAAAACATTTCCATCTCCTAGTTCACTTGTGCCCCTCTACAATCTCTTCTGTCTCCACCCCTGCCTTAGGCAGCTCATGGTCTGTTCTCTATCATACTAGATAAATGTCCGCCTATTCAAAATTTCATATGAATGGAATCATTTCTAGGTCTATTCACTTTCAATTACAAAACGTCTGTGAAGGTCACCCATGACACTCTGTGTATCAGTAATTTGTTCCCTTTTGCTACTGAGTGGTACTCTGTTTTATAAGCATACCATAATTTGTTTATCCATTCCCCCATAGACAATTGGGGTGTTTCTGGTTTGGGCTCTTATGAAAAAACCTGCTCTGAACATTCGTGTACAGATCTTTACATGTGATTATGTTTTCATTTGAAGGCTAGACTTTCTGGGTCATATGTTAAGTATATGTTGAAATTATAAGAAAATTACAACAGTTTTCAAAGTGGTTATACCAATTTAGACCCCATCACCACCAGCAATGCATGAGAGCTCTAGCTGCTTCACTTCCTTCTGTTCTTAATTTTAGCTATTCAAGTGGATGGTGAGTGGTATCTCATGGTTTAAATATGAATTTCCTTGATGACTAATAATATACAGAATTCATGCATGTGATAAGTGACCATTTTAATATTTTTTTGTAAAGCACTGTTCAAATCTTTTTTCCTGTTTTTTGGAAATAGAGTGGTTGTTTTTTTGTTTTTGTTTTTGTTTTTTTAAAGAGAAAGAGAACAAGAGAAAGAGAGCATGCATGCTGCCCCAAGTGGGCGGGGGTGGGGGGAGAGTGGGCAGGGGCAGAGAGAGAGAAACAGAAACTTAAGCAGGCTTCATGCTTAGCCTTGAGTCCAAAGTAGGGCTCATGTCACGACCCTGAGATCATGACCTAAGCCAAAATCAAGAGTCAGATGCTTAACTGACTGAACCACCCAGGTGCCCCAGGAGTTGTTTTATTATTAAAGACTTCTTGGTTTATTCTAGACACAAATATCTTCCCCTAGTCTGTGACTTGCCATTTTATTTTCTTGATGGTGATATTTATGTATTTAGGTATGTATATGTATTTATATTTTAAAATAATCTCTACACTCAACACGGGGCTCAAACTTACAACCCCAAAATCAAGAGTCACGTGTTCCACTGACTAAGCCATCTGAGTATCCCTGACAGTGACTTTTATTTATTTTTTTTTAAGATTTTTATTTATTTATTTAACAGAGAGAGAGAGATCACAAGTAGGCAGAGAGGCAGGCAGAGAGAGAGAGAGGGAAGCAGGCTCCCTGCTGAGCAGAGAACCCGATGCGGGACTCAATCCCAGGACCCTGAGATCATGACCTGAGCCGAAGGCAGCAGCTTAACCCACTGAGCCACCCAGGCGCCCTGACAGTGACTTTTAAAGAGGAAAAATTTGGGGACGCCTGGGTGGCTCAGTTGGTTAAGCGGCTGCCTTCGGCTCAGATCATGATCCCAGCATCCTGGGATCGAGTCCCACATGGGGCTCCTTGCTTGGCGGGGAGCCTGCTTCTCCCTCTGCCTCTGCCTGCCACTCTGTCTGCCTGTGCTCGCTCGTTCTCTCTCCCTCTCTCTCTGACAAATAAATAAATTTAAAAAATAAAAAAAAATTTTAAAAAGAGGAAAAATTTTATTTACGAAATCAAATTTAACCAATTTTTCTATGGCTAGTGTTTTTGTGTCTTAAAAAAATCTTTCTCTATTCCAAGTTGATGAAGGATATTCTCTATTTTCTTCTCAAATTCTTATAGTTTTAGTTTAGGTCTATGATCCGTTTCAAGTTAATTTTTGTGAAGTAGGGCTGAAATTAATTTTTTTCCAAATAAGTATAACAGATTCTTCAATAAACTGTGCTAGCACAACTAAATTTTCCTTTTTGGCACCTTTGTCAAAAATTATTTGGCCACACATAAGTGTAGAGGCTGCTTTTAGGCAACAGACTTAGGCAGTGGAAACTTGATCAACACAGAAGAGCCCACCATAACCCTCTGGCTGAATACAAAACAGGCCCATCGAGTGACCCATCTCAAAATATCCAGAAGGCCTAACGAACCAGTGGGCTACTTATAACCAGGCACAAGTACCAAAAAAGGAAAATTCCCTATGTTCCCTCTATACCCTCTATACCTTCCCCTTTAAATACAGCCCCCAAACACTGCCTCACTGCAGATAGTCTCCCTTTGCGGTCCTGCTCACCGCTCCCATGTGGTGTATTCAATAAACTTCTATCACCTTTGTCCTAGCTCAAGTGAATTCACTGTCTGCACCTCTAGCTTCTAACTGATCAGACTGCCCCACATTTGGGGGACCCCATAATATGCAGACCTAGTTATGGACTTTCTATTCTGAACCACTGATCTTAAAGGGACAGACAGTATTTTAGGTTTGGGGGCCATATATAATCTCTGTTATACTCAACTTGGTAACTGCAGGTCAAAAGCAGCCTTGAGTATGTAAACTAACGGGTTTTGCCTTGCTTCAACATGACTTTCTTTATAAAACACACAGCCATTTCATGGACCGCTGATTTATAAAATTATCTTTCTGGCAACACCATACTATCCTAAATGCTTTACAGTAAGTCTTTGTAAACTGTCTTGAAATACAAGTAATGCAAAACATCTAATTTTATTCTTCTTTTTCAGTTATTGAAACTACTTCTAGTTCACCTGCATTTCCATATAAATTTTAGACTCAGCTTGTCAGTTTCCTACTCCCTACCTTTCCTCTCCTCCCAAAAAAGCCTGCTGGGATTTTGATTGGGATTGCACTGAACTGAATCTCCAAGTCCTCCAAACCCAGAAGATTATCTCTATTTAGTTAGATCTTTATTTTCTTTTACCAGATTTATTTCCATGTATTGTTTTGTTTTGTTTTAAAGATTTTATTTATTTGACAGAGAGAGAGGTCATAAGTAGGCAGAAAGGCAGGCAGGGGGGTGGAGGGGGAAGCAGGCTCCCCGCTGAGCAGAGAGCCCTATGCCGGGCTAGATCCCAGAACCCTGGGATCCAGAACCCTGGGATCGTGACCTGAGGCGAAGGCAGAGGCTTCAACCCCCTGAGCCACCCAGGCGCCCCCACATGTATTGTTTTTTAATGTAAATTTTAATATCTACTAAAAACACATAAAAGCAAAAACAGACCTTACTTTTTTGTGACACGAACGATCAGATTTTCCTACTCTAACTGGGTGTCAAAAAATTGAATTCTATACTACCTGGAATTAGTACACACCCCACAAGTTGAAGGGTCAGTCCCAAATGAATGCCCTCATTTCAGATGCCAGTCACGAGTCCCAAGCCCCAAGGACACTTATGTATCTATTCAACTTGGCTACAAATTTGAGGGTCCTAAGACTCCCTCAATCCAGTTGTATAACTCTCTATACTGACTCACAGAACTCAAGAAAACACTTTATTTACATTTACCAGTTTATTATAAAGGATACAACTGAGAAATCACTAAATGGAAGAGATGCTTAGGGGAAAGTGGGAGGAGGAGCCACAGGGCTTCCAAGAACCTTCCCGAAACCTTGATATGTTCAACAACCCAGAAGCTCCCCAGGTCTTCTAGTTCAAGAGCTTTTATGAAGCTCATCCTCCAGCCACCGCCACCCCCACCACTACCTTCTTAGAGGTGGTTGGTGGGACAGAAGTTCCAACTGTCTAATCTCTAGGTCTTTCATCAGATGACCAGCCCCATTTAGGGGCCCCACCTTAAGTCATCACATTCACAGAGTCTCAGGTATAATGGAAGGAGACTTGTTATACATAACAAAAGAATTCCTATCATACAGGAAATTCCAAGGGCTTTAGGAGCTCTGGGCCTGGAACCCTGATGAAGACTAAATATATTTTTTATATCACATCCTTTAAAAAATTAGGGAAGCTTGTTTCCATATAAATATGCCATAAATTCACCAGTGTGAAAGTGGTATATATGAGTATCACTTGGTCTGCTCTACAACTATGTTTCTTTTTTTTTTTTTTTTTAAAGATTTTTATTTACTTATTTGTCAGAGAGAGAGAGAGAGAGCGCGAGCACAGGCAGACATAGTGGTAGGCAGAGGCAGAGGGAGAAGCAGACTCCCTGCCGAGCAAGGAGCCCGATGTGGGACTCGATCCCAGGACGCTGGGATCATGACCTGAACCTAAGTCAGCCGCTTAACCAACTAAGCCACCCAGGCGTCCCTACAACTATGTTTCTATAACTCAAAATTAGCTTGGGTCATTTCAACCACAACAGGGACCCAGAGAACGGAAGTGGTTTCCAAGGAGCTGCCTTTACAGTGAGTGTCTCTGCAGCCATACCCTCAGCACAGCATGGGCTATGATTCAGGGAGAATTCTCCAGTCTCCCACATAGCTCACTAAATCCAGCTTTTACTTCCTCTTCCGGGAGAGAGAAACTCTCCCTGGTAACTTGTATTTAAGTTCATGGTTGAGTCATGAAACCCTGTTTTATCTCTTTCTTCAAAATTTGACTATTCTGGGGGTGCCTGCATGGCACAGTCTATTAAGCCAATTCTTGGATTCAGCTCAGGTCATGATCTCAGGGTCCTGGGATGGAGCCCTGTGATGGGCTCTCTGCCCAGCAGAGAGCCTGCTTCACCCCCCTGCCCCTTCCTTTCCTCCTCCCTTTCCCTCTTCTTCCCCTTCCCCATCGCTCATTCTCCCTCTCTCGAATAAATAAAATCTTTAAAAAATGAATAAATAAAAATAAATACAATAAATAATAAAATAGGGGTAGACCCCACAACAGTTTTTCTTTTTTTTTTTTTTTTAGATTTTATTTATTTGACAGAGAGAGACACAGCGAGAGAGGAAACACAAGCAGGGGGAGTGAGAGAGGATGAAGCAGGCTTCCGGCTGAGCAGGGAGCCCAATGCAGGGCTTGATCCCAGGACCCTGGGGTCATGCCCTGAGGCAGGGCGGAAGGCAGCCGCTTAACCACTGAGCCACCTAGACACTCCTACCCTGCCCCCGCCCAATAGTTTCAACTCCAGTAGAAACTGCTATCATTTTGGTTTTCTTGTGGCTGCTAAAAGCTGAGTTTTCACTGTATATCCAAATTCCATAATGACAAACAGCTCTTTTATAGAAGGAGCCATGTGATAACAGTAGGACTCACATATACAAAGATACAAATTATCAATCTAGGTTTATTATGGGATTATTAAAAATTCTCAGCCAAAGCACATCCATCCAACATTCTTAACCATGGCAATGTGGCTTACAACTACGGTAAACCTCAATAGCAGAAGTCTTTAGAAACCAGGTGGTACAACACAGAATAATCATCCCCAGGAGATACCTGGGAATTATTGTTCGCACAAAATCAGTCTTGAAAAAAAAATCAGTCTTGAAAAAAATTTTTTTTTGTTCAATTCCTCAGCATTACATATTTAAACCCTACTTTGTTCCAAAATGATTTAAAGACCAGGATTTCTTCAATAAACGGGCTGGACTCCTATACTCTTCTCAATATATTGCTGCTAATTATCAGTTGGTCACTTAAAATCCGATGGGACTTCATTAAATCATTCTGAAAATGAACAGTCAGGAAAAGAACGGTTACAGACAGGAATTTTGCAAAATATGCATGAATAAAATCATCTTTTGATGGATGTATCTTATTAATATTCATTTCCTCAACTTGTAAATTCAATGTTTACCACTTTAACTCACTTTTTGCTCAACAGCAGACCAACTGATAGATAACCAAAGATGAGATGCTAATATAAAAAGATGTAATTTCCTTCCATTTATTTTATAAGATTTTGTTGTGAACTGTAAAAAACCCATCAATAAAAAATATTTAATCAGTTATAGCTGTGCTTGGGTGATACTAACTAGACAGACTCGTCACATACTGATCAAATGATCACTGTAGTGGCTTAAAAATATGTTCACAAGGGACACCTGGGTGGCTCATTTGGTTGAGCAGCTGCCTTTGGCTCAGGTCATGATCCCAGCATCCTGGGATCGAGCGAGTCCCGCATCGGGCTCCTTGCTCGGCAGGGAGTCTGCTTCTCCCTCTGTCTCTGCCTGTGCTCGCTCTCTCTCCCCACCTCTCTCTCTGACGAATACATAAATTTTTAAAAAAATCTTAAAAAAAAAAAGTTCACAAATTTCAACTTTTCCTTCTTAGAAACTGGATCGAGTAACCAAACCCCCCAAATCATAATCTTCTTTGTTTAATGGCTCTGTTCCACACTGACAAAACATAAAATAGGTCAATTATTCATGTTGTGAAAGGAACCACCACACAGAACATTAAAAATGTAAACTTAGCACAAATTTCCTTTAATTCATCAATTCCATTAGTACATTTAAAATATGATCCCATTCTCCAAATGATTTGCAACTGTTTTTATGCTTCTGTATAAAATAACAATGCATAACACCAAGATAACTGCTGATGTGTGTTAGTTTCTGTAATAGATGCCAACAGTGGCAAAATTCTCACATACTCCAGAGGATGACAGAAAACAAAGTCCTGCTAGCTTCTCCTTCTATGGCAAGAACTGGGATCATTTCTAGCATTTCTCTCACTAATTAATGCTAACTAAAGAAACTGGTTTGCAATAGGTCAACCCATATTTGTATTTTGCTGTGGAACATCAGATGGTTTCACTTAGCAATAGATTAACTATTAATTACGTTTTCCTTGAGCTAAATACTAAAATGTGTCCCCGTTCCTGAATACAGGTTGAGCAATGACTCACAACAATTAGCCCAGGATTTAAAAGATTTCTGGGAAAGGGCGCCTGAGAGGCTCAGTTGGCTAAGTGTCTGCCTTGACTCAGGTTATGATCCTGGAGTCCTGGATGGAGCCCACATCCAGGTCCCTGCTCAGTGGGGAGCCTGCTTCTCCCCTCTCCCTCTGCCTGCTGCTCCCCCTGCTTGTGCTCTCTCTTGCTCTCTCTGTCAAATAAATAAATAAACAAACAAACAAATAAGAATCTTAAAAAAATAAAAATAAAAAAATAAAAGATTTCTGGGGGAAAAAATTCAGTCACTAGTTCATTCAGGGACAATTAATAAGCTAGTGATAATTTACCTACTTTGTATTACAGTAAGAGTCAATCCCAAATTCCCAAATCACTGAAAACCCCTTTTGTTTTTACTACAAGACAGCAAAAACAGTTCTACAGGAGAAAAGCAAGATAAAACAAACAACAATAAAGAGCCTAGAGATTCCATCATTTTATAAAATTTGACTTTATACTGGTTCTACTAAAAGCTTAAAGTCTTTTACTAGGAGACACAGTCTTCTCTCCAAAAACTTTTCGTCTTAGTTTGAGGATAACTCAAGCACTTTAATTTTACCAACTTCTGTATAGATCATCTTAGTATGCAGATTATATATAAAAGAACCTAAAGTCTGGAGCCAAGGAGTAAAGTCTAACTAAAACTAACAGTTTAACAGTGTGTAAGCTGCATATATTATATGGACAGATAAGAACAATCCTACTAATATGACTTTAATTAACTTAACTGGATTCTCATAAAGAAAATGTATTCAGATTTTCACTGTTCAGAAACAGCGAAGAACTTTATAAAATTGATAGGTGGAAGATTTACCCTTCATACTTTAATCAGTAGGGTGAATCTACTTTCACCACTGGGCAATTCCACTCCAAATTGGTGTAGTTGGCAAAACTGGAAGGGTCTTTGATCCAGAAAGATTACAAAACTTTTCTGTAACTACATACTGTTAGGTTGTGAGTTTCCTTTTATTTTTAGACATCTTTACTTACTGGATCATTATCCATTTTACTATGTAAGTGAACTGAAGTAAAGCAGTAAGACTCCCAATTAGGGCAAGTTTTCATCATAGAGGTTTTCACGTATTAATATAGGCAGGGCCTTCTGCTTCAGTCTAGAAAACGAGAGTATATGCTGATCTAAGCAGAAGGATTGGATGGTGGATACAATTTGCAGATACTGACAGGCTAAAACTCTGGGCATAGTTAATTAAGACTATTCCTGGTTTGAACACTGTAGGAAAACAGATCAAACACTTGAGTGAGGAGTTTTAAAACTCAACAGGTAACAGGAAGTAGAGAAGGCTAAAGATCCTAGTCAGGAGACTGTATCCCAGAAGCATCTGAAAAGAAATCTAATGCAGCTATCTAGAAGCAATCAGCAGTCACCTTGGTTCCTTGGTAGAAACTATCCTGTCTTGACCCTGGACTTTTAATCAAGTTCTTCCTATACTAAAGGGGAAGTAAAATGACTCCTTTTTAGAAGTTATTTGGAAAGTACTGGTTATTTGGAAAGAACATATGCTGAATTAACAACATTTTAAAAAATGGTAGATATGTCCTAACTTAAATAAAGCAGTAAAACAATAAAACTCTGGGTAGTTACGAAGGTAAAAGATTTGCATTTTGGCTTACAGATGGTCTTCCATTTTCAGTCTGATTTTCATACATTATACATTTATATACCAAAGAGACATTTTTTTGTTGTTGTTGAGACTTTTAAGTAGGCTCCACGCCCAGCATGAAGCCTAACATGGGGGTTGAATTCAAGACCCTGAGAACAAGACCTGAGTTGAGATCAGGAGGATGCCTAACCAACTGAGCCATCCAGGCACCCCACCAAAGAGACTTTTATTTTTTTATTTTATTTTTTAAAGATTTTATTTATTTGACAGAGGCACAGCAAGAAAGGGAACACAAACAGGGGGAGTGGGTCAGGGAGAAGCAGGCTTCCCACTGAGCAGGGAACCCGATGTGGGGCTCAATCCCAGGACCCTGGGATGTTGACCTGAGCCAAAAGCAGACGCTTAACAGCTGAGCCACCCAGGCAACCCCCAAAGAGACTTATAAATGTTAGTTTCCTATTCTGTTCACCACCTAACAAACTTTTTTTTTAATGCAAGGAATATAAGTTGTAATTTTTATTTTTGAGTATAGTTAACACAGTGTTACTTTCAGGTGTATAACACAGTGATTCAACAAGTTTATACATTGTGCTATATTCATCACTATGACAATGTAAGTACATTTCTTGTGCTGTTCCCTTTATCCCCATGACTCCATACTGGAAGACTGTATGTCCCTCTGCTTGTCACCCATTTTGCCCATCCCCTCACTCACCATCAGTTTGTTCTCTGTATTTATAGGTGTGATTCTACTTTAGTTTACTCATTCAGGTTTGTGGGGTTTTTTTTTAAGATTCTCTAAGTGTGAAATCAAATGATATTTGTCTTTTTCAGTCTGACTTATTTTACTTAGCATAATATACTCTAGATTCATCCATGTTGTCTCAAATAGCATGATCTCATCCTTTCCTATGGTTGCATAATATTACATTGTGTATCTGTAAAACACTTTCCATGTCCATTTATCTATCAATGGACACTTGGGTTGCTTCTCTATCTTAGCTATTGCAAATAATGCTGCAATAAACATAAGAGTACATATATCTTTTCTAATTAGTGTTTCATTTTCATTGGGTAAACACCAGATAGTGGAATTACTAAGTCTTATGTTATTTCTATTTTTAATTTTTGGAGGAACCTCCATACAGTTATCCATAGTAACTGCACCAATTTACCTTCCCACCAATAATGCATAAGAGTTCCCTTTTCCCCACATCCTTGCCAACATTTGTTATTTCTGGTCTTTTTTATTTTAGCCATTCTAACAGGTATAAAGGGATATCTTGCTCTGATTTTAATTTGCATTCCCCTGATGATTAGTGATGTTGAGCATCTTTTTATCTGACTGTTGGCCATTTCTATTTCTTCTTTGGAAAAATACCTATTCAGGTCTTCTGCTCTTTTTTACTTAAAAAAAAAAAATTATTTTTAGCGAGAGGGCGAGTGCATGAGAGCAGGGGGAAGGGGGAGAGGGAGAAAGAATCCTAAACAGGCTCCACACTCAGCCTGGAGCTGACTGACATGGAGCTGGATCTCACAACCCTGAGATCATGACCTGAGCCAAAATCAAGAGCCGGACGCTTAACTGACTGAGCACCCAGAGGCCCCTTAAAAAAAAAAAATTATTTAAGAGACAGAGCATGAGCAAGCAGGACCGGCAGAGGGGGAGAAAGAATCTCAAGCAGACACCCCACTGTGCACAGAGCCCAATGCAGGCCTTGAACCTAGGACCCTAAGATCATGACCTGGGCCAAAACCAAGAGTAGGCCGCTTAACTGACTGAGCCACAAAGGTGCCCCTCCTCTTTCTTTAATTGGGTTGTTTTTTGGTGTTGAGTTATATAAGTTCTTTGTGTTTCAAATATTAATCTCTAATCGGATATATAATTTGTAAATATCTTGTCCCATTCAGTAGGTGTGCCTTTTAATTTTGTTGATAGCATCCTTTACTATATAAAATCTTTTTATGTTGATGTAGTTCCAATAGTTTACTTTTTTCCTCCCTTGCATTAGGAGACATATCCAGAAAAATGTTGGTATAGTCTATGTCAGACAATTACTGCCTGTGTTCTCTTCTAGGATTTTTATGGTTTCAGGTCTCACATTAAGGTCTTTAATTGGTTTTGAGTTTATTTTTATATATGGTGTCAAAAAGTGATCCAGTTTTATTCTTTTACATGCAGCTGTCCAATTTTCCCACCATCATGCAGTGAAGTTACTGTCTTTTCCTCACTGTGTATTCTTGCCTCTTTTGTAATAGATTAATTGACCATAAAATCACAGGTGTATTTCTGAGCTCTCTACTCTGTTCCACTAATCTAAATGTCTATTCCTGTACCAGTACAATACTGCTTTGATTACTATAGCTTCATAGTATATCTTAAAATTTGGAATTGTCAAACTTCCAGCTTTGTTTTTCTTTGACTATTCGGCTATTCAGGGTCTTTTGTAGTTCCATACACATTTCAGTAGTATTTGTTCTAGTTTTGTGAAAAATGCTGTTGGTATTTTGACAGGGACTGCACTGAATGTGTAGATTGTTTGGGGTAATATGGGCATTTTAATAATATTAATTCTTACAATCCATGTAATAAGAGTGGAGTATTTTTCCATTAGCATCACTTTCAATTTCTATCATCAGTGTTTTATAGTTTTCAGAGCACAGGTCTTTAACCTCTTTGGTTAAGTTTATTCCTAGATATCTTTTTGGTGCAATTATAAATAATGCTGTTTTCTTAAATTTTTGCTACCTTTATTACTAGTATATACAAATGCTACTGATTTGTGGGTATTAATTTTATATCCTACAACCTACTGAATTCATTTATTACTTCTAGTAGCTCCTCTGAAGGATTTTCTATGTATAGTATCATGTCATCTGCAAATAGTGAGCTTAAGTTCCTCTTTACAGGGGCGCCTGCGTGGCTCAGTAGGTTAAGCCTCTGAGTTCAGCTCAGGTCATGATCTCAGGGTCCTGGGATCCAGCCCCCGAATCGGGCTCTCTGCTCAGCAAGGGACTCTGCTTCCCCCCTCACTCTCTGCCTACTTGTGATCTCTGTCAAATAAATAAATGAAATCTTTAAAAAAAATAATTTCCTCTTTACAAATATGAATGCTTCCTGTTTCTTATTTTGTCTGACTGATGTGGCTAAGGCTGCCAGTACTGTGTTGAATAAAAGTGATCAGGGTGGACATCCTTCTCTTCTGCCTGGTCCTCAAGGAAAACCTTTCAGTTTTTCCCCACTGGGGATGATAGTAGCCATGGGTTTTTCATATGTAGCCTTTAGGTATGTTGAGGTATGTTCCCTCTAAAACCACTCCGTTGAGAGTTTTTATCATGAATGGATACTGAATTTTGTCAAATAATTTTTCTATAGCTACTGAGATGATCATATGATTTTTATGCTTCATTCTGTTGATGCGGTATATCATGTTGACTGATTTGTGAATAATGAAACATTCTTGCATCCCTGAAATAATCCCACTTGATCATGGTGAATGATCTTTCTAGTGCATTTGTGCAGTTGGCTAATATTTTGTTGAGGATTTCTGCATCTATGTTCATCAGAGATACTGGCCTGTAGTTTTCTTTTTTCTGTGGGGTCTGTCTGGTTTTGGTATCAAGGTGTTGCTGGCCTTGTGGAATGTATTTGGAAGCTTTCCTTCCCCTTCTGCTTTTTGGAATAGTTTGAAAAGAATAAATATCAACCCTTCTTCAAATGTTTGGTAGAATTCACCTGTGAATCCATCTGGACATGGACTCTTTTTATTGTATTTTGATTACTGATTCAATTTTGTTACTTGTAATTGGTCTGTTTGGATTTTCTATTTCTCCCTAGTTCAGTTTTGGAAGATCTTACATTTCTATGAATTTATTTCTCCTAGGCTGTCCAGTTTGTTGGCATATGATTTTTCACACTTTTCTCTTATAATCCTTTGTATTTCTGTGGTGTTAGCTGTTACTTCTCTCATTTCTGATTTTATTTGGGTCCTTTCTTTTCTTGGTGAGTCTTCCTAAAGGTTTATCAATTTTGCTTATCTTTTCAAAGACTCAGCTCTTGGTTTCATTGATTTTTTTTTTTTTAAGTCTCTATATCACTTATTTCTGCTTTGATCTTTATTATTTCTTTTCTTCTGCTTCCCTTGGGCTTTCTTTGTTCTTCTTTCTCTAGTTCCTTTAGGTGTAAAGTTAAATTGTTTATTTGAGCTTTCTGTTTGTTTCCTGAGGTAGGTCTATATTGCTATGTATTTCCCTCTTCAGACTTTGGCTGTGTCCCAAAGATCTGGACCATCATGTTTCCATTTTCATTGTCACCATTTTTTAATATTTTGTTTCATTGACCCTTTTGTTGTTTAGTATCATGTTGTTTAGTTTTCATGTATTTGTGTTTTTTTCTATTTTTTTCTTGTGATTTATTTCTAGTTTCATAACAAGAAGATCAGAAAAGATGCATGGTTTGATTGAATGTTCTTAAATTTGCTGAGGTTTGTTTTGTGGACTAACATGATCTATTCTGGAGAATGCTCCATGTGCACTTGAGAAGAATGTGTATTCTGTTATTTTGGGGTGGACTGTTCTGTATGTGTCTGTTAGGTCCATCAGATCCAATGTGTCATTCAAAGACACTATCTTTCCTTGTTGATTTTCTGCCTGGATGATCTATCCACTGATGTAAGTAGGGTGTTAAAGTCCCCCTACTATTTATATTACAATCGATTTCTCTCTTTATGTCTTTAATTTGCTCTTTGTACTTAGATGCTCCAGTGCTGAGTATGCAGATATTTACAATTGTTATATATCTTCTGTTGGATTGATCCCATTATCATTAAGTAAAGCCCTTCTTTGTCTCTTGTTACAGCTTTGTTTTAAAGTCTATTTTGTCTGATATAAGTATTGGTAACTTGGGTTTTCTTTTGCTTCCACTCGTACAGTAAATGTTCTTCCAGTCCTTCACTTTCAGTTGGTTTGTGCCTTTTGGTTTGAGATGGGTCTCTTGTAGGCAACATATAGATGAGTCTTGTTTTCTTTAACCATTCCACCACCCTATGTCTTTTGAAGAGAGGATTTAGGCCATTTACATTTAAACTTATCATTGATAGTTATGTATTTATTGCCATTTTGGTTGTTTTCTGGTTCTTTTTGTAGTTCTCTGTTCCTTTCTTCTTCTCTTTTTTGTCATTGATTGGTTTCTGTAGTATTTTTTGGCTTTCTCTTTTGTGTGTGTGTGTGTGTATATCTATTATAGGTTTTGGGTCTGTGGTTACCATGAGGTTCATATAGAACATCCTAAGTAAACAGCAGTCTATGTTAATTTCATGGTTACTTAAGTTCAAACACATTCTAAAAAAAAAAAAATAACTTTTCTTTTTCCCTTTCCTTATTTTTTACTCCCTCCCTCATGTTTTATGTATATACTGCCATATTTTACATCTTTTTATTCATAACTTTCTAAGGTCTAATATGGCCAGTCCTTTTCCGCCTAAAGAAGTCCCTTTAACATTTCTTGTGAGGCTTGTTTAGTGGCGATAAACTCCTTTATCTTTTGTCCAGGAATGTCTTTATCTCTCTTTCAAACCTGAATGACAACCTTGCCAGGTGATGTATTCTTGATTGCAGGATTTTTCCTTTCAGCATTTTAAATACATCATGCGAGTCCCTTTTGGCCTACAAAATTTCTGCTGAAAAATCAGCTAATAGCCTTATAGGTTTTCTCTTATAGGTAACTTTTTTCTTCTCTCTTGCTTTTAAAATTTTCTCTCTTTAATCTTTGACATTTTAATTATTTTGTGTTGGAGTGAACCTTCTCGGGTTCATCTTGTTTGTAACACTTTATGCTTTTTGGACTTAGATCACTATTTCCTTCCCAAGGTTAGCGATTTTTCAGCTACTATTTCTTCCCATAAGGTTTCTACCCCTTTCTCTCTACTTCTGGGACCCCTACACTGCGAACATTTGTTTGCTTGATGTTGTTCAAGAGATCTCTTAACCTATCCTCACATTTCAAATTCGTTTCTCTAATTGGTGTTCAGCTTGTGTGCTTTCCATTACTCTGTGTTCCAGATCATGTATACATTCTTCTGCATCACTAATGTACTGTTGATTGCCTCTAGCATGGTTGTTTTTTTTTTTAAGATTTTATTTATTTATTTGACAGAGATCACAAGTAGGCAGAGCAGCAGGCAGAGAGAGAGGAGGAAGCAGGCTCCCCGCTGAGCAGAGAGCCAGATGCGGAGCTCGATCCCAGGACCCCAGGATCATGACCTGAGCTGAAGGCAGAGGCTTCAACCCACTGAGCCACCCAGGCGACCCCCCTCTAGCGTGTTTTTAATTACAGTTATTATGTTCTTCAACTCTGGTTCTTTTTTATATTTTCTATCTTTTTTTTTTTTTTTAAGATTTTTATTTATTTGTCAGAGAGAGAGAGAGAGTTCGAGCACAGGCAGACAGAGTGGCAGGCAGAGGCAGAGGGAGAAGCAGGCTCCCTGCCGAGCAAGGAGCCCGATGTGGGACTCGATCCCAGGACGCTGGGATCATGACCTGAACCTAAGTCAGCCGCTTAACCAACTGAGCCACCCAGGCTTCCCTATATTTTCTATCTTATTAGTGAAGGTCTCACTGAGTTCTTCTGCTCTTCTCTTCAGCCCAGTGAAGATCATTACTTTAAATTCTTTAATCAGGGGCACCTGGGTGGCTCGGTGGGTTAAAGCCTCTGTCTTCAGCTCAGGTCATGATCCCGGGGTGCTGGGATTGAGCCCCGCATTCGGCTCTCTGCTCAGCAGGGAGCCTGCTTCCCCCTCTCTCTGTCTGCCTCTCTGCCTACTTGTGCTCTCTCTCTCTGTCAAATAAATAAATAAAATCTTAAAAATAAGTAAATAAATAATAAATTCTTTAATCAAGCATATTGCTTATCTTGCTTTCATTTAGTTCTTCTCCTGAGGTTGTTATTCTTTCTTTTGGAGCATTCTTCTGTCCCTCCATTTTACTTGGCTTTCTGTATTTGTTTCTATGGATTAGGTGGAACAGCTACTTTTCCTAAAGTTGAAGGAATGGTCTTGTGTATGGTCTGTCTCCTCTGTAGACTGTGTGTGCTTGGCAACTTTTACAACTGACAAACTTTTGAACAACTGAGTGGAGGAACTACTACTTGCCCATTAATATTGCACCTTTGGGGGACGCCTGGGTGGCTCAGCTGGTTAAGCGGCTGCCTTCGGCTCAGGTCATGATCCCAGCGTCCTGGGATCGAGTCCCACATCAGGCTCCTTGCTCGGCAGGGAGCCTGCTTCTCCCTCTGCCTCTGCCTGCCACTCTGTCTGCCTGTGCTCACTCGCTCTCTCTCTAACAAAGAAATAAATTTTTTTAAAAAAATTTTTTAATAAAAAAAAATATTGCACCTTTGGCACTATCAGTACTTAAGATACATCTTTGTGAAATTATTAAAATCCTTAGTTGGGATTGGGTGGGAAAGAGGGTGCAAGTGCTAATATCAGCCAAAAGAAACATCTCCAATGTAACTGTTTTCTATCTTAAGCCAGTCTTCCAGGTACTCAATTATGAAGGGTAGATAATAAAATGAAAGAATGTGCACAAATATTTGAACTATATTATTGAAGACTATACCTAAAAGGGTAAGAACAATTTAGGATTTTATAGTATTTGTTAACTCACCAAGCACCTGTTTATAATATCTAAGCCTGATCTAACCTCTGTGGCTTTCATCCATGTTTCTATGGATACATGTTCATAAATCTGAATATGTGAGAATCTCAAGACATTTTTAGAGGACGTGAAGCATCTGCTTTTTTTGAGAGGAGGGGCTGTTAAACTTGTTTATCCTCCCAAGAACTGAGGAAAATTTTATGTATTAATTAGTTATTTTGGCCCTATAGGTACTGGGGGACTGAAGTAGTCAGAGGAAAAGGGTATCTTAATAGAGGGGCAGATAAAAATGCATCTTTAAAAACTTAATCTCAGGCCACCTGGGTGGCTCCGTGGGTTAAAGCCTCTGCCTTTGGCTCAGGTCATGATCCCAGGGTGCTGGGATCGAGCCCCGCATTGGACTCTCTGCTTGGCAGGGAGCCTGCTGCCCCCCACCCCCGCCACTGCCTGCCTTTCTGCCTACTTGTGATCTCTGTCTGTCAAATAAGTAAATAAAATCTTTTTTAAAAACTAAATAAATAAAAAATTAATCTCATATTAAAATGTAATATTAAGTTAATTCTATTATCCATTCTTTTAAGATTTTTTTTTTTAATTTATTTGACAGAGATCACAAATAGACAGAGAAGCAGGCAGAGAGAGAGAGGAGGAAACGAGCTCCCCGTGGTGCAGAGAGCCCAATGCGGGGCTCAATCCCAGGACCCTGAGATCACGACCTGAGCCGAAGGCAGAGGCTTAAGCCCCTGAGCCACCCAGGCGTCCCTATTATCCAGTCTGTCACTGTGCATCTTCCTTTCACTTTTTTTCTTTTTTAAGATTTTATTTACTTACTTGATGGACAGAGATCACAAGTAGGCAGAGAGGCAGGCAGAGAGAAGGGGGGGTGGGGGAGAAGCAGGCTCCCCGTTGAGCAGAGAGCCTGATGTGGTGCTCAATCCCAGGACCTGGGATCATGACCTAAGCCGAAGACAGAGGCCCCAACCCACTGAGCCACCCAGGCGCCCCTTCCTTTCATTTTTTAAATGCGGAGTCTGTCTATGGTTCCTTATTTCCTACTTCATGTGGCTTTAATCATTAAAAATAATCTTTTCTATACCATCTTGAGGCTCTCTGCTGTTTAACACACAACTCTCTCCTCCTTCATACTTTATCCTCTTTAACTCTCTATTCTCTCTTAGTTTTGGACAGTGACACAAGATTATGTATCAACTTGACTAGGCTATAGGGTGCCCAGATATTTGGTCAAACATTATTCCACCCAGGATTTAGTCATTCTATCTCCTTAGTGCGCGTGTCTCTAATGATTTTAGAGAGTTTTAAGGAAGGCTGGGGTCAACTACTGGGTAGAGTATCCCTCAATGTAGGTTTACATAATATTTTGCTCATAGGTTAATAGGTTTTAGAGAGTAAGTGCCATTCTTTCTTTTTTTTTTTTTTAAGATTTTCTTTATTTATTTTTGCAGGGGTAGGGGGGCAGGAGCAGGGCTGGGAGGGGCAGAGGGATAAGCAGACTCCCTGCTGAGCAGGAAGCCTGATGCAGGACTCACGACCTTAGCCTGTCCAACTAAACCACCCAGGTGCCCAGGAAGAGCCTTTCTCAACACATCATAATAAAGGTATACATGACATTAATATGACACCACTGATGATGCCAACTTTGGTCATCTGGTCAGTGGGGTGTTTGCCAGGTAAACTGTAAAAAGACCCTTATCCACTTTCCCACTGCCTACTCTTTGGAAGCAATTAATTAAGCTCAGCCCATACTGAAGGGGGAATGGTGAGTTAAACGCTACCTCAACAGGGAGAAGTATCGATGTAAATTATCTCCTATTCCATACAGATTTGTCTCTTCTTTCCCATTTATTTATTTAATAGAGTTAATTTCTGTCCCCAAGTCAATTCTTTCTACTATGAATGGCATCAGAATGCCCTTAGTGAACAACCCTCACATACCCAAGGGGACTTTGGGTTTACCACTGACTCCTTTATCTCCTGCATATCCTGTATCTTAGTCCTGTAACAAGCTCTCCCGAGTCATCTTTTTTCACTGTTGTTCAGACTTGGTCCATCTCTCTTTCTTCTGTCATTGCTCATGAAATGCATCCTCATTTTCTAGATGATTTACATAAACTCCGAGCAGGTCTTACTTGTTTTTTCCTCCATGTGTTTTCACACAGTCTTACTGTATGAGAAAGAAATGTCTGCAGAGGCAGAAAGAGTATTCCAAACTCTAAATGTGTACCTAGAATATAGAAAGTGTGTAATAAATAATTGCTGGGAAGTAGAAAATACAACAAAATTTTTCTTCACCAGTTTAGTCTCCATGCTAGGAAATAAAAACAGGCTACAAAAAATTAAACAACAGAAATATTTAAATGTTAATTATTTTAAATCTAACACATATTGTTAAGGTGTGAATGAAAAATATATATAGTCACAGGAAGAATGAAAATGCCAGATAAGAAAATATTTAAGGTGTTGCAAAACAGTATCTAAGAAGCTAGGAAAGAAAAATGTCTTTGCCTGTAAAAAGAATATAGGGAGTCTAAGAATCCAGACTCTTCAATAGTCTTCCAAAACCCAGTGTTTTCAACTTTCTATAGGAGAAAATCTTGACTAAATGACATATTCTATACCACAGGGATCCAATCCTGTCTCTTGAGCTGTAAACAGGAGATAATGTGGTATAACTCTGTCAACTATTTAACCCAAGAAATAAAAGATGGTAGGACACTGGCAAAAGGTGGGGGAAGGGGGGGAATAAGGCTTATTTTTATTGAGGAAATAAAGTGTGAGTTCCCCAAATGTCATTTACTTTTCCTAGCTTTTAGAAAATGCTATTAATATTTCTGGCTAGAAAGCTTTTTAAATTCTTTCAATATAAAGAAATATGATTTCACAGAGGTTAAAAACTGTTTAAATCAGCAAAACACTAAAAGTTTGTTATTATAAAGTTCTCAAATTTATTGAGAACTGAGGACTGATTAACAGCTGAGATCTATAATTCACGTTATGAAACATGAGCACTGGCCTCCTGGACTTGCCTTTCAGAGAGAATTTTTTGTCCCCTTTGTTTTGTTTTTCGGTAGAAAGAACACATTAAGTCATCTATGTTGTGAACATCTCCCTCAGCTCTAGCCTAGTTCACAGTGGTTTAGTGATGTTTGATGCCAGCTCTTTAGAATGTGAAATGAGCAAAATGGCAAGTATCTCTTTATTCTAATGAAAGAAGTAAAGTAAAAACATTAGGGAGCCTGGGTGGCTCAGAGGGTTAAGTCCTCTGCTTTCGGCTCAGGTCATGATCCCAGGGTCCTGGGATTGAGCCCCGCATCGGGCTCTCTGCTCAGCGGGGAGCCTGCTTCTCTCTCTCTCTCTGCCTGCCTCTCTACCTACTTGTGATCTCTGTCAAATAAATAAATAAAATCTTAAAAAAAAAAAAAAAGTAAAAACATTAGAGTTTCCTAGGACATAGAACTGATCTTGATTTGGGTCACCTCAGAAATAAAACTCCCAAAGACATAAGTGACTGCTTCCAATATTCAAACTTTATTATATACAGTGAGCTCCTGTTTGTCTCTCCCACTTTTAACCCTACTCTATTCCAGCACTGCAGGTGGGACTTCATTCTTAGGAAGGAAATCAAATGATTCCAAACTCAGACTATACATGTAACATCCTAAGTGTTTCAGGGATTCAGACAATGACAAACAATAAAACATTTGCAAATACTGCTGGCACAGATGGAATAGGAACACAGCTACTTTGGCCACCTCGCCACCAGTCAGAGGCAAGAAGGAACCCAATCCAGAAGCAGAGGGAAGAGAAAAATAAGTACAGCTAAGAGGTTGAGCTCCAGTCCAAAGCCAGTATTATTCCTTATTATAGTTATATGAAGCAAATTCTTTTTAGCTTAACCTAGTTTAGATAGAGCTTCCTGTTCCCATAAAGAATCATAACCCCTAGCTGATTTAGTGAGGAACATGTACTTCTTACTTAAATCTCATTTGGATAAAACAAAGGTGAAGGAAACGTTAGAATAATTTTTATTATCTTTGATCTAGCCCATGTTTATTTAAAGTTGTAATGACAACACGGTAAAAGTCTCTTTTCTTTTAAAGAAATCCAAACACCACTGGATTTCTTTAAAAGAAAAGGAACATACTAATGCTAAGTACAATGAAGTCACCAGTCAAATTTAAGAGGATACAGGAAAAAGAAACAGAGTACTTCTAAGACATTAAAGCTTATTATTCTACAGTCTGGCAAATGGGCCTGTTTAATTCCAAAGAACATCTAGTATCATCATCAAAGAACATGTCTAGTATCATCCAAAAGTAACAAGACATACTTTCCTATCTCTTATCTTTCTAAACGCAATGGGATCTCTCAGCTTTCTAAATTACATTTTTCAATAAGGCCTAAGAGTTACTAAATTTTCACCTGCTTATTTGAAGTCTCATCTGTTTTTTAATGGGAAGACGGAAAACTACTAAGTTTATATCTTATATTACACAAATTCTATTAACAGATCTCTGACTACAGCTATAGTATGCTGAAATCCCACAGTAATAGTCTCTCAGCAGAACAAATCAAATGAATTTTTTAGAACTTTTTTTTTAAAGATTTTATTTATTAGATGGACAGAGAGTACAAGTAGGCAGAGCAACAGGTAGAGGGAGATGGAGAAGCAGGCTCTCCATTGAATGGGGAGCCCGATACAGGGCTTGATCCCAGGACCCTGGGATCATGTCCTGAGACGAAGGCAGCCGCTTAACCGACAGAGCCACCCAGGTGCCCCGAGTTTTGTACAACTATTAAAAATAGGGGTGCCTGGGTGGCTCAGTGGGTTGATCCTTTGCCTTCGGCTCAGGTCATGACTTCTAGGTCCTGGGCTCAAGCCCCATGTCGGGCTCTCTGCTCAGCAGAGAGCCTGCTTCCCCATCTCTCTCTCTGCCTGCTGTTCTGCCTACTTGTGATCTCTCTCTCTCTCTGTCAAATAAATAAATAAAATCTTAAAATAAATAAAATAAAATGCCTGCCTCTCTGGAAGACCCAGAAGTTGATGATATATAAGTAACCCTAGGAAGAAGTCATTCTGTTTGTCTTTCTTGGAGATAAGTCTGTGAAATGAAACTAACCAAAAAACAGTTTTGTGGCTGGTGGTGGTAGCAGCTGATGCTGAACCACTATAGAGATGCAAGAGCTGAGAGAGAAACAAAAAAACAAAAAACTGTATTAAACAAAAAGACAAATCTAGGAACAGAACTTGCTCATATTTTCATAACAATGGGGTTGGATCACTGATGTAAAAATGTGGTTAAATGTTTACAGCCTAATAAATATTAACATGCTCAATTTTTCAATTCATAGCACTGTGAATTATTCAATGCTTGGAATAACTCCAGCTTGACTTTATAGGGACTACCTCAGCTGACAATGATCCTTGACATAATTCACTGGACAAAATGTAAACATGAATATTGACTTTAATGCATAATAAACCAAAGCATGTTACAAGGTACACAGAGTTGTCAAATCACATAAGGGGCAAAAATTTCATTCCTTATGGCACAATGACATTAATTAATTAATTCCTTCTTCTTTTTTTTTTTTTTGTTTTAAAGATTTTATTTATTTTTTTGACAGAGATCACAAATAGGCAGAGAGACAGGAAGGGAGAGAGGAAGAAGCAGGCTCCCTGCCGAGCAGAGAGCATGACAGTGGGGCTCAATCCCAGGACCCTGGAATCATGACCTGAGCTGAAGGCAGAGGCTTTAACCCACTGAGCCACCCAGGCACCCCTAATTTCTTCTTTTGACTTCCTCAACTGCAAGATTCCATATAAACATAAGCACCAGCTCTCAAGCTCCCATTCACCACCATACCAATCTGATTCGCTTTCTGCCATGTCTCTGACACGTTGCTCTAAACTATTTTGTTTTGCTGCTCAAGAAAAGATGTATCTAAAAGACCACGAAGGCCAAGAATCATCACAAGAGCCTACTCTAAGTCACTGAAATATCTCTTCTTCCTAAAATACTTAAATACCTTAATTCCTAGCTTGTATAGTCAATAGCAACATAATAAACCACGTTCTTGAAGAGGAGTAGCAAGCAAAGCTACCTGTTAAGTGTTGTTAAATCATTTCCCTAGCTATACCATAGCTGTAAATGTAACAGAAAATAATTGGGTACAAAAGATACATTTGTTTTTAGTGGAAGGGAAAAAATCTGTATGACACAAAATAATCAGATGACATCCTTTTACATGTCACCTGTAGATTTAGACTGGAGAATGTCAAATTATAATTGCTTGGCTACATATAAGGTAGCTTGGGAAAATGGCTCACTGTAAACAAAACACCCAAACCTGAACTCTAAAATGAATATAAATCACTCGATTAAGCTTTCTTCAAAATAAGGTTGATATAAGAGTTGAAGCTTAGGGGAACCTGGGCGGCGCAGTTGGTTAAGCATCGGACTCTTGGGTTTCGGCTCAGGGCATAATCTCAGGGTCTTGAAACTGAGCCCCGTGTGGACTTTGTGCTCAGTGTGGAGTCTGCTTAAGATTCTCTCTCCCTCGGGGTGCCGGGGTGGCTCAGTGGTTTAAGCCTCTGCCTTCAGCTCAGGTCATGATCTCAGGGTCCTGGGATAGAACCCCACATCAGGCTTTCTGCTCAGCAGGGAGCCTGTTTCCTCCCCCCCCTCTGCCTGCTTGTGATCTCTGTCTGTCAAATAAATAAATAAAAATCTTAAAAAAAAAAAAAGATTCTCTCTCCCTTTGCCCTTCTCTACTCCATGTGCACTTGCACATGTGCATTCTTTTTCTGTCAAACAAATCTTAAAAAAATAAAAAAAAGTTGAATCCTATATTTTTCACTAGGCACGTCACAAATCATGAGTATGGATGACGTTCTGTCATCCAGGCACTACAGCACCATCAATAAGGGTTTTGGTAATCATTTTCTTTTCAAACCAAACTTCGATTTTCCATATTGGTAAGCACAACTACAAACGTATCTGACCAACTCAAAAGCCCCAAAGATAACAAAAATATTCTTTCTTCCTTTTACTAACTGAAGAAAATCAAGTTTTTGTCTGATGCGTGTGTTTATTTTTTTTTAAGATTTTTTATTTATTTATTTATTTGACAGACAGAGATCACAAGTAGGCAGAGAGGCAGGCAGAGAGAGAGAGGGGGAAGCAGACTCCCTGCTGAGCAGAGAGCCCGATGTGGGGCTCGATCCCTGGACCCTGGGATCATGACCTGAGCTGAAGACAGAGGCTTTAACCCACTGAGCCACCCAGGCACCCTGATGCGTGTGTTTAAACTGAAATGAACATTACACCCAATGATTTTAATGACTTTTGAGCTCTCCCTCTTAAAATGTGACTCCTGCCTATTTAATTCTTATAGTTCTCCATGTATCTTCTATTTGCTTAATCAACAGTATCCTAAACCTAGTGTACAGGTAAACTAACAGGGAATCTTAAAAAGATCCATTTCTTATAATGGTGGGTTAGATTATTTGGAATGATCCTGAAATTATCATCAACTAAATATGTTAAAAGATTTTAAAATCTTCTTAAAAGCAACTAATAGCTACAGTCATGATCTCAGGGTCCTGGGATCAAGCCCCCACCACGGGCTCCCTGCTCAGGGGGGAGTCTGCTTGTCTCTCTACCTCTGCCCCTATAGCTCCTGCTCTCACTCGCTCTCTCAAATAAATAAAATGTTAAAAAAAAAAACAGGGGTGCCTGGTTGGCTCAGTCAGTTAAGTGCCTGCCTTCAGCTTAGGTCATGATCCCAGGGTCCTGGGATCGAGCCCCAGGTCAGGCTCGCTGCTCAGCAGACAGCTTGCTTCTTCTTCTCTGTCTGCGTGCCGCTCTGCCTGGTGTGCTCCTTCCCTCTCTCTCTCTTTCTCTCTGTCAAATAAATAAATAATCTTGGGGGGCGGGAGCAGAAAGAGTTAAGCATCTGGACATAATAGAAGAGCAAATTAGTAAAGTGGAAAATAAGTCAGAAGAAATTATTCAGAATGCAGCATGAAGAAAAGTTAATAAATGCGGAGTCTATACCACGGCAGCCACAGTTCTGTGATACCCCATGGCCATGGGCTTCAACAAGGGCCACAGGAGCAACCTGAGGCACAGCCACCACTCTGGACACCTCACCACGCACACCGAATTCCCAAGGGACATGATCAGAGTGTTATGTGGCTTCACCTCATACAAGCAGATCACCTTGGGGCTGCTCACAGTCTCCAAGGACAAGTATGCCCTCAAGATCATCAAGAATAGAGTGGGGACACAGATCCATGCCAAGAGGAAGCAACAGGAGCTGAGCAAAGTTCTGGCTGCCTAAAGGAAACCAGCTGCCAAGGACTGAGCCCTCTCCCCATTCTGTGTATAATAAAATGTTCACAGAAATAAAAATAAATATGGGAAAACAGCAAGAAATCTAACTTAATTGAAGTTCTAAGAAGAAGAGAGTGGGGCAGAGGCAGATAATGGCTAAGAATTTTCCAGAATGAATGAAAGACACTAAATCAAAAGAAACTCAACAAAGCCAAAACCGGACAAATAAAGGAAAATTCACACCTAGACAAAATCACAGTGAATGAGAGAACACCAAGAAAGTTTGAAAAGAAGCCATATGAACTGACTGCTCAATAGCAACAGTGAAAGTCAAAAGACAGTGGCAAGAAGAAAATGGGCTAAAAGAAAAAATATCCCCCCCCAAAATTCCAACCTAAAATTCTGTGACAGATTTTTTTAAAGGCCATAATTCTCCCCCATTTCTTTATGTACACCCCACAGCCCTTTAAATGTGACACTGTCACTCCTCCGATCAAGAGATGGAGTCTTAAAAAAAAAAAAAAAAAAAAAAAAAGATGGGAGTCTAACTCCTCCACTCTTTGGATCCTGGGCTTGGCCACTAGACTTGCTTTGGTCAATGAGACATCAGCAAATATGAACAAAGGCTTGAAAACTGCTTGTGCATTGGAACTTGCCATTTCTATAGCAGACCACCAGACATATGACTGTCCAGCCCCCAGGTGACCTGACAAGTGACTACAGAGATGTGAATGAGCTGAGCTGATACCATGCAGACTAGAGACAAGCCATCCCACTGAGCTCTGCCCAAATTGCTAACCTACAGATACATGGGGAAGCAGCTGTTGTTTTTGAGTCACTGAATTTGGAATGGCCTGTTACCCAGACACAGATAATTGATACCTAGACCAACAAAAATATCTTTTAAGAACAGGGTAGAATAAAGATCTTTCCAGACAAACAAAACCTGACAGCTGGCCACTAGAAGACCCTCACTAAAGGAAATTCTACAAAATGTATTGTAGGCAGAAGGAAAGTGGTCCCAGATGGAAGATAAGAGATTCGAGTAGGCAAGAGGAGCAAAGACAGGGCTAAATACACGGGTGAAATCTATAAAAATATTGCTTTTGTAATACAATAATAATAGAATGAAAAAAATTCAATGCCAGCTGCTTTTGTAATATAATAACTTAAAAAATTCAATGCCAGCAACCACTCCCAGACATTCTGATTTAATTTCCCAGAGACATCTGGGTACTGAGAATTTAAAAATCACCCCAGGTGCAAAGAGGGCTTGGAATAACTAACTTAAATAAAAAACTTATGTGTGTATATTTAAAGTTGGCATTAATCCCGATCCTCTTTCTACTTTTATTTGGCTTGCCTTTTTTGAAATTACTGACTTGTGATTTTCCATTGAAATAGGTTTTTAAAAACTTACTGTCTCTGTAATACAACGTGGCTCACCTTGGGAGACAGTAAAGGTCTTAAAACAATTACTATGTAATTTCTCATTATTTTCCAAGAACAGGATATTACTCTAAATCCATAGGGTGCTCCCAGTTGCAAGCATTCAAGAAAATCTCAGCTAGGCCTAAAGCTAAACAGGTTTTCTAGTTAATGTTCTTCTACAGTCTATTCAACAAAATAGTAACTAATATTAAAGACCAGGCTACAGGCAATCTGTTAACTAAACTAACAGTAACAGATCAGGATACTGTGCTACTCAAAACACTCTATGTTAAGTGTTCATTTTCCCAAATTGTTCTGTTGACTAGATATGGTTGATGGTGTTTACAATCTAAATCAATAACCAATCTCGGAATTAAAATAACCCTCAAGGCAAACCCTTAAATGATGAAAAATTTCCAAAACAATGAATTCTGCCTGCCATAGCAAAATAAGAAGGGGTGGAATTAACACAAGGAATAAGAAAATGAAGCACCTAACAGATATTATAAATGAGTAGAATGTACAAGCCATATCTTACTGATTTTAAGATGCACCATTATTTAATGTAGCACTAGAGGAAAAAACTCTGCCAATCATAATTATGTCATAAAATTTAAGATTTTATAAATCTTAAATAACTTTAACCAATCCCTAAACTTTAACCTAAACCTAAAATAACTTTAGGTTGGTTTTTTGTTTGCTTTTGTTTTTTTAACCACCAGACCTAACCAGCAATGAGTTTGATCTCTTTTTTAAAAAAACTGTTTACTGGGACGCCTGGGTGGCTCAGTGGGTTAAAGCTTCTGCCTTCGGCTCGGGTCATGATCCCAGCGTCCTGGGATCGAGTCCCACATCGGGCTCCTCGCTCGTCAGGGAGCCTGCCACTCTGTCTGCCTGTGCTCGCTTGATCGCTCTCCCTCTCTCTCTGACAAATAAATAAATTTAAAAAAAAAAAAAAAAAAAACTGTTTACTTAGGGGCACCTGGGTGGCTCAGTGGGTTAGGCCTCTGCCTTCTGCTCAGGTCATGATCCCAGGGTCCTGGGATCGAGCCCCGCATCAGGCTCTCTGCTCAGCAGGGAGCCTGCTTCCTCCTGCTCTCTCTGCCTGCCTCTCTGCCTACTTGTGATCTCTGTCTGTCAAATGAATAAATAAAATCTTCAAAACAACAACAACAACAACTGTTTACTTATATGAGTATGCTGATGACTCGTGATTGATGAGTAAGAATGAGACACAGACAAAAAGGAAATGGACCAAAATTGATTTCATTAAAGTGGGTAAAAGCTTTCTGCAGAACTCAGCCAACTCATGCCATATTCTACAGCTACAGACTTGTCTGAATACGATCTGTGGTGCAGCAGTCTATTTTATCCTGTAGCTTTGTAGGATTTCTTGCTCTATGAAGTTCAATTTCAGAGTAAATACTGCCAAGTGTGCTTTATGAGGACTAAATGTAATTCGTTTGTAAGAAATCAATAGATAATATCTAATATTAAAAAAAAACAAAGAGAACAGCATAAATATTCTACTTAAAAATTAGGTAAATTCAAGAATAAAGTGCTGAAAGAGTTCAAAGTGGGGAGAGCTAAAATAGGAGATTACAGTTTTCCATTATAAACCTGGTAGCACTCTGACTTCTACAATCATGTATTAAAACTACATATGGGGGGCGCCTGGGTGGCTCAATCGTTAAGCACCTGCCTTTGGCTCAGGTCATGATCCCAGGGTCCTGGGATCGAGCCCCACATAGGGCTCTCCACTCAGTGGGGAACCTGCTTCTCCCTCTCTCCCTTCCCCTGCTTGTGTTCTTTGTGTTCTCCCTCTCTCGCTGTCTCTGTCAAATAAATAAATAAAATCTTAAAAAAAAAAAAAAAAAGAACAGGCATCACCTTAAAAAAAATAAATAAATAAAATAAAACTACATATGAGGGTGCCTGGATGGCTCAGTGGGTTAAAGCCTTTGCCTTTGGCTCAGGTCATAATCCCAGGGTCCTGGGATGGAGCCCGCATCAGGCTCTCTGCTCAGTGGGGAGCCTGCTTCCCCCCCCCCCCCCCCCCCGCCAACTTCTCTCTGTGCCTGCCTCTCTGCCTACTTGTGATCTCTGTCTGTCAAATAAATAAATAAAAATCTTAAAAAAAAAAAAACTACGTATGTATTACTCGAATAATCCATACACCTTCCAGGACATGTGGTATCTATGTGAGTACGGGAGCATTTTCTGACCTTGTACTCCTATTGTTGCTCTGCTGTAGGGTTCAGTACGCAAAAAGTTACCTAGTATGGAGATAATTGGTTTGGTTTTCTTTTTTTTTTTTTTTTCAAGATTTTATTTATTTATTTGACAGAGATCACAAGTAGGCAGAGAGGCAGGCAGAGAGAGAAGAAGGGAAGCAGGCTCCCTGCTGAGCAGAGAGCCTGATGTGGGGCTTGATCCCAGGACCCTGGGATCATGACCCAAGCCAAAGGCAGAGGCTTTAACCCATTGAGCCACCCAGGCGCCCCTGGTTTGGTTTTCTTAAATTTTCCCCAAATTCTCCCCATTTACAAAGATTATCTTGAATTCTTCAGTTAAAAGAAGATTCAAGAAAAGACCTTTGAAACAATGTTTCTGGCAAGATGGCATGGCCTTACAAGACATTTAAGTAATCCTTAACTAGTTAAAAATAGGTAAGTGTCCTGGGCCTGAAGTTCTGTATTAAGAGCCAGCTCCTAATAATCCACGTAAATGGGTTGGGATCCCAAATCAGAGGGTTCAAGGTTGCCTCAGGAATGTTGAGTACTAATAACATACAAGGATTTGAGAAATTAAATGCATAAAGTATTTTAAAAACTCAAGAGATCTTCATGTAAAGGTACCAGCATAACACTTCCAGAATAGCTGAATCTCACACTGCACCATTTTTTAAAAACACAGGTCTAAATCCTAAAGGCTTTTAAAGATGCTAAATCAAAGAACTAAACTGAAAATGTTGCTCTTAGTATGGATAAGAACAAATCCCAGTGAGGCTTTTCTAGGCCTATCTGGAAAATAGGAGATCCAGGGATTGGGTAGGAGAAAAGCAACACTTCATTATAGGAAGTCCTTGAGAATCAAAGCCGCACTAACAGCTTTGTTATTTAATTCAAGGACTGATTTTTGAAACTGTTAAGTGTTGTTTATATATGTCTAGATTTTTTTCCTAACAAGTGACAGGTTTGTATTTCA
The DNA here is from genome assembly GCA_004024625.1 of Mellivora capensis. NCBI lineage: Eukaryota > Metazoa > Chordata > Mammalia > Carnivora > Mustelidae > Mellivora > Mellivora capensis. The sequence goes on from PISX010009431.1 coordinate 58,569, forward strand.
TATTACTTGCAGAGCTGTATAGGACAATCTTTTCCCAAAAATTACAACTAAGAACTACTAATCAAGAAAAATAACTGGGGCACCTGGGTGGCTCAGTCATTAAGCCTCTGCCTTCGGCTCAGGTCATGGTCTCAGGATCTTGGGATCAAGCCCCACATCAGGCTCCCTGCTCAGCGGGGAGTCTGCTTCTCCCTCTCCCACTCCTCCTGCTTTTTTCCCTTTCTCACTGTCTCTCTGTCAAATAAATAAATAAAATCTTAAAAAAATAATAATTATGAAATAGTATATAATGTTTTGTGACTTAAAAGTAAGGGGTGCCTGGGTGGCTCAGTCGGTTAAGCCTCTGCCTTCGGCTCAGGTCATGATCTCAGGGTCCTGGGATCGAGCCCTACATTGGGCTCTCTGCTCAGCAGGGAGCCTGCTTCCCCTACCCGTCTCTCTGCCTGCCTCTCTGCCTACTTGTGATCTCTCTCTGTCCGTCAAACAAATAAATAAAATCTTAAAAAAAAAAAAGCAAGTTTATGAACTTGAACATAACTTACTGAGATAAGGAGAGGTTTCCTGTTTCAATTTTTTCATGTTTAACTTTTAAAGCAAGTGGAATTTTAAATAGGCGGAATTTATCAGCCAGGTTACATCACCCAGTAGCAGTAGCTGTGGAGTCATCTATTAAAAGGTCTTTGAAAAATCAACTGCTTATGAACAATAAATTGTACAAAACTTCAAAAATATTTAATTTACTTTGGAACTTATACTCTGCTGGTACAGTAACAAAAGTCAACGAAATTGCACTTCCAGAAACATGAAAGTACAGGGTTTTTCAGGGCAGAATTGTTCATAACTGTGAAATATGGGAAATACTTTCATACCCACGCATAAGAAAGTGGCTGAATAAACTAAGGAAGATCTCCATGAATTGATTTAAAGTGATTTCCAAGATACAACGTTAAATGACAAAATGCAAAGTGCAAAAGGTCACTTTTGAGTAAGAAGGAAGGTAAAATATGAAAATACAGAAGTATCTGCTCAGTTGTATATAAAGAAACAAAGTATAAATTAAAAACAGATCGGCTATCCTAGGAACGTGCAGGAAAGAATGGAAGGATGGGAAGGGGTAAAAGGTATAGCAGGAAGGCAATTCTAGAACCATGCTGTTAATTTTTTTTTTTTTTTTAAGATTCTACCTATTTCTTGGAGAGAGACAGAGAGGGATAAAGAGCATGAGTGGGGGAAGGGACAGAGGGAAAGGGAGAAGCTGACTCCCTGCTGAGCAGGGAGCCCTTAAATGGGGCTCCATCCCAGGGTCCTGGGATCATGACATAAGCCAAAGGCAGAGCCTTAATCAACTGAGCCACTCAGGCACCCCTAGAACCATGTTATTTTTACTGACTCAAAATGTTTTATATAAGCCTGGGGGGGGGGCAAAAATGCAATTAAGAGAAGAAAAATGGGAGTCCCTGGGTGGCTCAGTCTGTTAAATGCCCCACTCTTGATTTTGGCTTAGGCTGTGATCTCAGGGTTGTGAGATCAAGCCCCGATGTGGAACCTACTTAAAATTCTCTCTCTCCCATCCCTTTGCCCCCTCTCTCCCCACTCTCTCTCTCTCTTAAAAAAAAAAAAAAAAAAAAAGAATAAGAATAAGAACCTAGGGCACCTGGGTGGCTCAGCTGGTTAAGCGTCTGCCTTTGGCTGGGATCATGCTCCTGGGTCCTGGGATCGAGTCCCTCATCAGGCTCCCTCCTCAGCCGGGAGTCTGCTTCTCCCTCTCCCTCTGCTTGTGCTCTCTCTGTCTCTTTCTCTCTCTCAAATGAATAAGTAAAAAATCTTAATTGAAAGAAAGAAAGAAAATAAATGAGCCTAACTGTATTTTGAATAAGCATAACCATAAAGAAGAAAGAAGCACAGAGGACGGAGAATAACTTGAATGGCTCATGAACACAGTATTTTGACTATATATCCTCAGTCCAATAACAAAAAAGAGCTGTAAACAAGTACTGAACTGTAGGTCTGTTTTCTCATAATGCATAGCTTAGCATTCTAAAATTATTTTAACTCTATTACAGGATTCAACAAATAAATAATTTGAGCATGAAAGTAAACCATGTTTTCACTGTGATAAATGGAAATTATAAAAATGGAAAGGAAGAAAGCTAGAATGAACCCTGTGGTCCTAAAGGCATCCATAAGAATAAAAATCACTTTTTAACATGTGTGTCTATACATATAGATATGAATAGATGTCTGTGTATATATACATATATAGTAGATGTACATATGAATGCATTTATGTAAACATACAGAAACACACACACATACACTTTATATATTTTCTGGCTTTGCCTGCTGAAGCAGTAACACTCCAGAAGCAAAAGCACATCTAGCACCTGGACCTTGGCTTGTAAATACCATTCTCCACTATAAGGAAAGAGAACTCCTTGGAGAAGTGAGTGACTTCAGGGCTAAGATTAGAAAAGTATAAGAGAGCCTAGGAGACTTCTGGTTTCTGGGCCGATATGTAAAGTGCTTCAAAATCATCACTCTTATCCTTTTTTTTTTTTTTAAGATTTTATTTATTTGACAGAGAGAGAGAGAGCACAAGCAGGGGAATGGCAGGCAGAGGGAGAAGGAGAAGCAGGCTCCCCTCTGAGCAGGCACTATATCAGAATTAAAAACTTCTGTGCATCAGGGCGCCTGGGTGGCTCAGTGGGTTAAGCCTCTGCCTGTGGCTCAGGTCATGGTCTTAGGGTCCTGGTAACGAGCCCCACATTGGGCTCTCTGCTTGGCAGAGAGCCTGCTTCCCCCCCCCTCTCTCTGCCTGCCTCTCTGCATACTTGTGATCTCCATCTGTCAAATAAATAAACTCTTAAAAAAAAACAAAACTTCCATGCATCAAAGTACATAATCAATAGGGTGAAAAAGCAACCTATGGGATAAGTCTGAGAGAAAATATTTGCAAATCATTTAAGTGATAAGAGATTAGTATCCAGAATATAACAAACTCCTACAACTCAACAACAAACAACCCAATTAATAATGGGCAAAGTACTTAAATAAGCAATTCTCCAAAGAAGGTATACACATGACCAATAAACACACAAACATGCTTGACAAAACTAATCACTAGGAAATTTGAATCAAAACCACAGTAAGATATCATTTCACATCCATTAGAATGGTTACTATTTTTTTAAATGAAAAAAAGAGGGGCGCCTGGGTGGCTCAGTGGGTTAAAGCCTCTGCCCTTGGCTCAGGTCATGATCCGGGGATCCTGGGATCGAGCCCTGCATCCGGCTCTCTGCTCAACGGGGAGCCTGCTTCCCTTCCTCTCTCTCTGCCTGCCTCTCTGCCTACTTGTTGTGATACCTGTCTGTCAAATAAATAAATAAATAGCCTTAAAAAAAAAAATAAATAAAATGAAAAAAAGAAAACAAAGTAACAAGTATTAGAAAGGGTATGGATAAACTGGAACTCTGTGCACTGTGGGTGGTCATGTAAAATGGTGGCCACTACTGTGGAAAAGAGTATGCCCATTCATCAAAAAATTAAAAAGAAAATTACCATATGATCCATCAATTTGACTTCTGAGTATATATATCCAAAGGAACTGAAAGCAAGGTCTCAGATATGTATACACACATGTTTCTAGCAACATAATTCACAACAGCCAAAAGGCAGAAGCAAGACAACAGGTTTGACAGATGAACGGATGAACAAAATGTGGTCTATACATGCAATGGAACATGATTCAACCTTAAAAAAATAAATTCTGGTACATGCCAAAACACGGAAGAACCTTAAAGATATTAATGCTAAGTGAAATAGGTCAGATGCAAAAGGACAAATATTTTATGATTCCACTTATATGAGGTACTAGAGTAGAAAAATTCAGAAACAGAAAGAATGGTGGTTGCCAGGAGCTGGAGAAAGGCAGAATGCAGTTAGTGTTTAACGGGTAGGGAATTTTAGTTAAGGATGATTGAAAGTTCTGAAGATGGATGCTGGTGACTTGATGGTTTAACAACAATATGAATGTACTTAATCTGTTCTGAACAGACTTAAAATAGTTAAAGTGCTAAATTCTATTGGTATACATTTTATTGCAATAAAAAACAGAATGGGAAAAAATGGATGGCATAGTTTTAGGTTGTTCTTGAACTTGTACATTGCAGGTATAATACTAAGACAAGTAACAGGGGGAGCAGCTGTGGCTCAGTGGGTTAAGCGTCAGACCCTTGATTTCGGCTTAGGTCATGATCTCAGGGTTGTGGGATCCAGCCCCACGGCAGGCTATACACTGAGTGTGGAGCCTGCTTAATTTATTTTCTTTCTCTCTCTCTCTCCCTCTCCTTCTACCCCTCCCCTGCTCACACACACACACACTCTCTAAAAACAAAAAGAACAAAAACAAAAACAAAAAACAGTAGGATAGATGCCACATTTGAAAATAAATTATACAAAACAAGATACTCCTTGTTTGCATTAGTGAGAGCAAAATAAAAAATAATTTTCTAACTACCCACAGCCAGTAAAAAGTTACTTTCTTTTTCCATCAAGGATTTATTGAGCATGTAAGAGGCACTGGGCTGGGAATTGGGAATTCAACATTATGCTGCAAGCCAGCTTATATACTCAGAGCCCAAAAAGTCAGGTCTTTCTACACAGACACAAAATCAGGAAAAGTTCAGGTTTATATAATGCATTGAACAAATTCTAGCTATCGCTTCTTGGCCTTTTGGCTAAGATCACGTGTGAAAAACTTACAGCTACATCCAGAATGTTCACTCTTAGTAATCCTGACATTTTGCATTCCTAGAGCTAAAATTCTTCTTTACAGTAGCTACTTACGGTGCTCTTCCAACTGTTCTGGATGGATCTACTACAAAATGGCATTCAGGCCATTCTGATCTACTTTCCTAGAGGCCATCCAGGCTTACTGAACATTATTTGTGGGGCACAAAGTCCCAAGTGTTTGGCCTCACCCCAAAACTACTCTGCAATATTAATCACCATAGTAACAATTTAGAAAGCAGCTACACAATTATTTTGGACAACATCTCTATTTACTTTTGCTGAAATTTAACTTCAGCAGTTCTGAGAAGGAAAAAAAGAAGAAAAGCAGAGTAATTTTTACTCTTCAGATGATAGCAACCTGAGACAGCAATTCTCTTGGGAACTGGTAAGATTTGTGAAATTCGTATGGACTGTAGCCTTTAAGTTCTTAAAAAAAAATTATAAATCATTTTTTGTCACCAAACTGATTTGAATCTCCTCCCCTCCTTTCTTCCTTTATAAGCATTTATATTCATTTTCTTCCTTCTCAGCATCTCCAATCTCTCACCTTCTACTGGCTTCTTTTAAACTAAAATAGATTTCCTTAACTTTGAAAAGTCTTTATTTAACTGGAATATCCTCCCTTTCAGCTATTCTCACCTCTTGTCACCACTATCAAACTCCTGAAATATTCAAATTTCAAATTTCAAATTTCAAATTTCAAATTTCAAATTTCAAATTTGAAAGATTCAAATTTGGGTTCTATAGAAACTGTTCTATCTCAATTATACCAAAAACCATGCCTTTTCTCAGTCATTAACCATAACTATTATTCTATTTACCCTAGTGATAACTATGACCTCCTTTCAAATTTCCCTTTCCTTGGCTCCCACAGCTAAAAATTCCCTCCTCAGCTTCCACAATTAAACTCTTCTAAATCTTTTAACTCTCAACCACTCCTTCTGTTCCCTAAACTTTCCTCCACAAGCTTCTTTCCAACCCTCAATTGTGAGCATTCCCCAGGGTCAGTCCTTGCAATCATACTCTTCTACTTACACATTCTTTAAGAGGCCTCAACCACTTTCATACCTCCAACTATAGCCTTTCAAGCTGAATGACTAAAATTTAGATTCAGTTCAAGATTTAGTTCCAAATTTATATCCTTTTACTGGAAACTGCTTGAAACACCTCGCTGTCATTTCAAATTCAACACAATCTAAGAATTATATATTTTTGGAGGTAGCCTAACAGTTAAATTTTGACTTCTTGTCACCTGGTTAAACTCAACTGTTCTTTCAGCTCAATCATCATTTTCCCAGGAAAACATTTCCTGACCCTCTGATTAGCCAAATGTCCACATCTCTCTCTTTTATAGCACTTATCATAGCTATAATTTTCCATTTATTTTGTGGTGTGTGTGTGTGTGTGTGTGTGTGTGATTCCTTAATGACTACTTCCTCCACTTGATGCTAAACCTCACAGGGATCATGTCTTTTCAGCATGGGAGGTGAAGGGCATGATAACCACTATATTCCCAGTGTCTATCATTAAGTTTCGGACATGAAGTAAATAATATTCACCCAAAATTTGTCAAAGGAACAAAAGCTCCCTAAATTTCTCCTAGGTAATGAGTCTCCATCTCCTACTAGTCCAACACTGTCCAGGTCTTTACTTCACAGTTTACAAAAGCAGCTTACTCAATGAGCTCCTTTAGATTTTCCTTACTTCAATCCATAATGCACACAAAAATAATTTCCTTAATTATTTTACATGCCATTCTCCTACCCAATAATATTCACTGACTTCCTATCTCTCTCAAAAAAAAAAAAATCTAAACTTATGCAGACATTTCATTAAAGAGCTCAATCTGCCATGAACACTAATGTCAGCTACTCAAGGCAGCCCTTCCCAATGGCCGTGGTATTCGAAAAACACTGATTCTTCTCTTTGACTCTCCTTTATTCTTGCTTGCAAACCACCACCAGTAATATTACCTTGGAAATATTACTATTAATTGCATCACAAATGCCTAATATTAATTAAGCAAGTCTTGTTGGCTATAGGTTTACAAACCATCTCTTAGGATATATATATATATATTTTTTTTTAAAGATTTTATTTATTTGACAGACAGAGATCACAAGTAGGCAGAGAGGCAGGCAGAGAGAAAGAGGAGGAAGCAGGCTCCCTGCTGAGCAGAGAGCCCGAAGCGGGGCTCTCTATCCCAGGACCCTGGGATCATGACCTGAACCGAAGGCAGAGGGTTTAACCCACTGAGCCATCCAGGCGCCCCTTTACCGCTAATTTTTAATAAGAAGTCCAATTTGGTTTTTCTATAAGAACTAAACAAGGAGGGACACCTGGGTGGCTCAGTTGGTTAAGCGGCTGCCTTCGGCTCAGGTCATGATCCCAGCGTCCTGGGATCGAGTCCCACATCGGGCTCCTTGCTTGGCAGGGAGCCTGCTTCTCCCTCTGCCTCTGCCTGCCACTCTGTCTGCCTGTGCTCGCTTGCTCTCTCTCCCTCTGTCTCTGGCAAATAAATAAATAAAATCTTTAAAAAAAAAAAAAAGAGAGAGAGACTTGTTAAAAAAAAAAAAAAAAAGAACTAAACAAGGAATCCAACTACTCTGTGTTTTATCACTAATGTTACATTAAATCCAGAGACGTTAGGTAATTGGCCCAAAACTGAAATAAGGAGAAAGAGTGTAAGAATGATACAGTAGTGGGGCGCCTGGGTGGCTCGGTGGGCTGGGCCTCTGCCTTCGGCTCAGATCATGATCTCAGGGTCCCGGGATCGAGCCCCACATCGGGCTGTCTGCTCAGCAGGGAGCCTGCTCCCCCCTCTCTCTCTGCCTGCCTCTCTGCCTACTTGTGATCTCTGTCTAATAAATAAATAAATAAAAGAATGATATATAGTAGCATAAACAAAGAATATGCTTTAAAAATGGTACTTAATATAATCACCTTGGATAAAATCTCAAAGCAAATACAGAGATCTAGGCCCTCAAACAGTATCACAGCAAGAGGCCCCAATCACTAAGTTCTTACCACTGACATAAAAAGCAGCCTATAGAGTCTCATCCAAATTATTAAATAAAATCTAAGTTCACACACAAATACCAAGTTAACTGATCATACCTTAATGGGAATACTTCCCTTAAATAATCTAAAAATAATTTTTAAATACTTGTTCATAGGGCACCTTGGTGGCTCAGTCATTAATCATCTGCCTTCGGCTCAGGTCATGATCCCAGGGTCCTGGGATGGAGCCCCGAGTCAGGCTCTCTGCTCCGTGAGAAGCCTGCTCTCCCTCTTCCACTCCCCCTGCTTGTGTTCCCTCTCTCACTGTGTCTCTGTCAAATAAATAAATAAAATCTTTAAAAAAATAAAATATAAAAATATAAAACTACTTGGTCATAAACCATTCCAAACCTTGAATGAAAGAGCTATAATTCTTCCATGTAATGCTAAATTGACACAAAATAATCTGCCAACTTCCACAGAACATCCTGATCAGTAGGAGAATTCTTTATATCCCACAGAAAGCTTTCTAGTTCAACAAATGCTTTCAGATCTATAACATCTCACTTAACCTTTACTCCTTACAATTCCTCATTTTAATAAAGACACTGAAGCTCACCAAATTGACTAGCACAAAATAATTTAGCATCTACAGTTTTCTGACTCAAAGTTTTAAAAAATATTTATATGATGGTCATATTTAGTTAAAATAAATACTTTCCTTTACTTCATTAATAAATAAGGCATCACTAGCAGAACAGGCATATCAGCCTGAACAACACTTTATAAATTAGGTTGCAAGACATCCCAAATTGGCTAGTAAGAGTCCATTTCAATGACTAACTTTAAGTGTTTGCTCAGCAATTATTCAGTTTGCTGGTGGAAAAATTTAAAACACAAATACAAATAAATACTAAATAATGGGCATCACCACTTTGAATACATGCAAAGGACCAAATTTTGTTGCAAAAACTATACACACTATTTCTTAAATGATTTGTTTCTGTGCTGATAGCAAACATTCTCCATGGCTGAGTCTGCATTCATTTTCTCGGTTGAAAATTTGATGAATTCTGAAGTGTTACAAGGAAAGAAATTAACTATTTTGGGGGGAATATTGGTATTCCAATATTCCAATATTCTAAAAGTATAAATATTATACATTATATAAATGAATCTGTTTGCCTCAACAAGCAACATCATTTCACAAGTATTCTAGTTTGTAACCTAACCACGTAATAAAGAAAAAATAAACCAGGACCCAACATTTTAAATGTCCTTCTGGAAAAAAGAAGTCATTACCAACACCAACAGTATTTTAGCATATATCCAATCATACTAAATTGACTTAGAAACCTCCAGCTAACAGCCAACTTCTGAATCCAAGAAATACAGGCAATGTACAGCAAGAATAAACCTATGTCTAGACTCTAGCATGTCAATGGAATTAATTTAATCACAAAAGACTGATCTCTCAATCATCCAATGGAGAAACAAAATAATGGAACTTTTTAAAAAGTAAACTAAACACTTCAAAAGGTCAACAACATCCGATACAAACTATTATAACTAAATTATTAAACAATTATTTTGAGTGATGAAGGATAGTGGCTCAGAGTAAGAATGACTCTCCATTTTTGCTATATTCTACTTGCTATGGTTTTTATTTATTTTTTTAAGATTTATTTTTTTTAAGACTTTATTTATTTATTTGAGACAGTGAATGAGAGAGTACACAAGCAGGGGCAGAAGGAAAGGAAGAGGGAGAAGCAGACTAACCTAAGCAGGGAGCCCAATGTGGGACTCAATCCCTGAACACTGGGATCATGACCTGAGCCGAAGGCAGACAATTAACCGACTGAGCCACCCAGGAGGCCCCCTAGTTGATATGTTCTAATTAACTTAAAGAATAAACCTATCATTATCTCACTGTAATCTACAAATCACCATCATATGGCATTGTTAAACTCTCATGCATAACAGCAAAAGTTCCAATGTCTCCCAATGTGGCTTGCCATGCCTTGCTGCAGTGTCTGCCATTCAGGAGAAAGCTCAATTTCCCAACTTTGGTATACGTTAAAGCATCTGGAATTCCTTTTAGGTTATATAAACTGACACTTATAATAAGGGAAAGGACATATCCAGAAAGGACAAATCCAGTGAAAAAAATTCTTCAGAAACTGAGGAGAAAAGGGGGTGTCTGTGTGGCTAGGTCAGCTGAGCAACCAGCTCTTGGTTTTGGCTCAGGTGGTGATCTCATGGGTCACGGGATCTACTCCTGTGTTGATGAGTCTGCTTGAAGATTCTCTCCCTCTGCCCTTTCCCCTCCCCAATCTCTCTCTCTCCAATAAATAAATCTTAAAACAAAACAAAACAAGCAAACAAACAAAAAACATGAGGAAAAAAGGAAAGTCTAAGAATATTGGCTCACCAGAGCAGAATGAAGTAGATGGTATCAGAAAAGATACGGGTTTTAAGGTGGAGGTGGGGGGGAGGGAGAGTATGCAGTTGTTTTCTACTAAGATACAAGATTTTTTAAATTCTGGAAGTTGGAGGATGTTCTGTTTTAATAAGCACAATAAAAGTTATGCACTAAAATTGACATGGAATACAATTTTTCACAAAACTTATGTGTTTGTTGTTTTAAGATTTTATTTATTTGAAGAGAGAGAGATCACAAGCAGGCAGAGAGGCATGAAGAGAGAGAGGGGGTAGCAAGCTCCCTGCTGAGCAGAGAGCCCAATGCAGGGCTCGAGCCCAGGACCCTGAGACCATGACCTGAGCCGAAGGCAGAGGCTTTAACCCACTGAGCCACCCAGGAGCCCCAAAACTTATGTGTTTAAAACTAACATCTTTACTGATAAAGTAAAGACAGTAAAATGTTAATGGTAGAATGTCAGTGATTGAGTATATAAGTGTTCAATGTATGATTTATTTTCAACGTACAATTTTTTTAAACTTTTCTGTATGTTTTTAACTTTTCATAATAAAATGGGGGCCAAAACTACATAGCTCTCTTAGAAACAGTAGCGCTTCAACAGATAATGTACACAAGCACATAGTAGGTGCCTAATAAATGTTACTCTATCTCCTTGTCCCTTTTGAACAATGTAAAAGAATGGGTTACCTCAAAAGTCAACAACTTAAGGTTCTAGCAATATATATGCTGTCAGCAAAGAACAGAACTTAAAAAGCCTTCATCAATAAACAGGATAAACAAAGTCCTTTTAAAGGCAGGGGTAAATGCAGAAGAAAAGGAGAATCCACTGGCTGCAAGGAAAAGGAGGGAAGAAGGATGGATTAAAAGCCATGGCACCCGGCGCCTGGGTGGCTCAGTTGGTTATGCGGCCAACTCTTGATTTCGGCTCAGGTCATGATCTTCGGGTCATGGGATCGAGCCCTATGTCAGGCTCCCCACTCAGTGGGGAATCTGCTTGAGGATTCTCTCTCTTTCCCTTACCCTCTGCCCACCTCCAATCACACACTTGCAACGCTCTAAAATTTAAAAAAAAAAAAAAAAATCCACACGGCACCAAGAAAGAGAGGAAGAATGGAAACTGTTGTTCATTAACTTAGGGCTTGGAGCTTAATGACAAGGGACAGGACACAAGATACTGGCCCTCGGGAAGTATTATAAAATTAGAACTGAGATCAATATGTACCACTGAGACTGCTTCCATACTTTAAATCAAAGAGAATTAAACACAGAAAACTGATCACAAGAAAGAATCTCCCTTTATACACATAAAGAAAAACCTGATTATTTATCAACAACATTCACCTTCCTAGAGAAAATGGGAAGGAACATTAACTTCTTAATGTGACAAATCAAAGGCTGGCACATGAACCTGACCGTACTTGCCCAGACAACCGCGATGGAGACTGCTAGCTGTCTGCTACAATTGTGTGCTACCCTTTCACAATGCCAAACTGTCCCTGGGAGTGCTTACCCAGTCCCATGTAGCTAGGTGCTGCACGTGAAGAGTTCTCACCAGTGGAATGTGAGCAAGACAGTCAATCGCCTCAGGGCCAGGGCTTTCAAGAGAAGGGAGTTAAAAAGGTGAATTTTATGGTATGTGAATTATATTGAAGGAAGAAAGAGAGGGAGGGAAATAAAGATAATAAATACATACACACATACATACAGGCAGGCAGGCAGGCAGGGGTTCTGACTTTCCAGTGTGAAAGCAGAAGACTCTGAAGCCCTGAGAAGCAAAAGCACAAGATGGGAGGAACCAGGGTCTCTGGATCACCAGAGGCTGATAGTCTCTCACAACTTCTCTTGTGTTAAGCCACTGATATTTTGGGGTTTACTATGGGGAGTTAGTTTTGCCCCAAATAACACATGAACTGAAAGGAAATCTTTATCTTCTAAGTTAGTGAAAGGCTTAGCTCATCCCAGTTACGGAGAAGCTGACCCCTTGACACATAATGAAATTATACCTGTGGCATTCTCATGCTAAAGCAGTTTTGTCAACAAAGGGCAATAAAGATCTTTTGTTACCTTAATTTTTTTAATATCAAATAGATAACACATAACTGTCTCAAAAATTTTTTTAATAAAAAATATAAAGAATATCGTGGAAAATTTGCCACTCATTTTTATCCCCCATTATTAGCCTAGTTTCTTCTGTCTCCTTACAGAGCATTCTAATCCAAATATAAGCAAATAATTTAATAAGACATCTTGGAGATCTTTCCACACCTGACGTAAACACCTCCTTTCCACAGCAATACAAAAGCTCATTGTATGAATACACATAATACACTTAATCACTCCCTTATTGAAGGGTGTTGGGTTATTTCCAATTATTTGCTATTACAAAAAAAAAAAAAAAAGAAAGCCTTAATAAAATACTTCCTACACACTGATCATAGTGTCATATATAAAGTTTCAGAAGTAGGGCTGCTGGGTCAAAAAATATATATATTTACAATTTTAATAAATCATGATCTCCTTTTCTAACAAATTCTCCCCATTCAATCCCATTTGATAGGTCAGAAGTTAAAATTCAAGCAATGGCAATTTCTACTACTACATATGAAGAATTAGTTATTACAAGAACTGCCCCCATAGTAATTAACAACTAGACAAAATATATTAATAATTTTCAGTAACTGGACAACAGGCAGCATAGGCTTATGATCCCTAAGAGAAGGGAAACAAGGTGAACCTAGGACTACCCCAAACTTACTCCCTGGAGGAGGCTTCTAGACCATAGCACAGGATGGGGTAGCCCAAACAGAATCTAGTATTCTCCCTGAGTAGAGGAGAGAAACCAAAGATCAATGGATTCGAGGCTAGAACTTGCAAGATAGAGTACTGGAAAAAAGAGCTACACAAAGAACCCAGGATATCTGCAGAGGGATCCCCCTGAGTGTTGTCTTATCCTATGGGTGTGTGGTGGCAAATGAAACACCAAAGCAAACAGACCAAATAATTTCTGATGCTCACACAAGGCAGGGAGCAGTTTATTCTCACCAGCCTGAAAGGAGAGACCTCATATAACTCGGGACATTGGGTAGAATCCCAGAAGAGTCACTTCTTAGTAGCAGAATTAAATTAGGCACAGACTACAGGCTGCTCTGGACTTACCCTAACAAAACTTAAAAGCAAGCCTCAAAAGGCTCAAACTAATCTGCATACAACCTCTGTGCCAGACAAAATCCAACATTCTTTAAAGGAATTCAACAAAATTTAGCACTCAAAGATGTAAAATGGATGGTGGCCAATATCCAATAAAAAATTGCCACACATGTAGAGGCGCCTGGGTGGCTCAGTTGGTTAAGCACCAGACTCTTGGTTTTGGCTGGGGTTATGATCTAGGGGGTCATGAGCTTGAGGCCCACTCAGTGGGGACTCTGCTTCTCTTCCTCTCTCTACTCATGCGAGCACACACTTTCTTTCTCTAAGATAAATAAATCTTAAAAAAAAAAAAAACCTACACATGCAAAGAAATAGGAATGTGACCACAAAAAGAAAAATTAATCATTAGAAAAAGACCAAGAAACTGACGACTGATGGAATTAGCAGATGAGAACCTTAAAATAGTGATTATAAATACACTCAAGACTGTAAAGAAAAGGAGGGGAAAAGTCAATGAAGAAAGCAACACCTGGCTGGCTCTGACTCTTGATCTCAACACTGTGTGTAGAAATTACTTAAAAATAAAATCTTTTGAAAAAAAAAAAAAAACTGTAGAGGAAAACATGAACTTAGTAATATAAAAGGCCCAAATCAAACTTCTATAGATGAAAAATAAAATATCAAAAATAAAAAAAATACACTAGATGGCTTTAAGAGCAGACTGAAAGTCACAGAAGAAAGGATCAATGAACCTAAAGAAACAGCAATAGTAATTATCCACAATGAAACTGAGTGGGGAAAGAAAACAACTGTCAGTGGGGAGGAGAGGGTGAAGAACATCTCTTCAAGACTTGAGACAATAGCAAGCAATTTAACCTATGTAAAACTAGAGCCCAGGAAGAGTAGGGACAGAAAAACTATTTGAAGAAACAACAGGCACAGAGTATATGTTCAAATATTTGTTGACAGATTGAAATAAAAATGGGAAAGGTTATTAAAAAACAAAATAAAAATATGTATATGTATATAAATGTAAAAGTTATCAGAAAAGCAACGTGGTAACACAGAAAGAGGGTTTATATTTTAAAAGATTTGGATTGGAATCTAAGCTCTTTTTCCTTTTTTTTTTTTTTTTTAAGATTTTATTTACTTATTTGACAGAACAGAGATCACAAGTAGGCAGAGAGGCAGGCAGAGAGAGGGGGAAGCAGGCTCCCTGTGGAACAGAGAGCCCGATGCGGGGCTCGATCCCAGAACCCTGAGATCATGACCTGAGCCGAAGGCAGAGGCTTAACCCACTGAGCCACCTAGGGGCCCGTAAGCTCTTTTTCTTAATATTTATGTGATTTGGGCAAATCACAATCCATCTAATTCCTTTTTTTATATGTAAAACTTGTAAAAACTTTTATATGTAAAATCTGTAAAATTTCTACTCTATCTATTGTATACTTTATCAAGAGATACAAATAACATAAAAAAGGGTTCCATAAATCACATATTGGATAGCAACTTACTTGACTCAGATTAATTAAATATTTAGGGAGAAGACTGTTAGGCCAATACTCATTTTTTAAAAAAACAAGTGTAAAAAAAAAAAAAAACAACCAAGTATATTTGGGTAAGGTCCTTTCTGATATTTGCACCTGGTTCCACATTTCCACTACTGTAAGAGTTAAGGAAGTTTTTTGGAACACATTATTTTATATGGAACAAAACTTTCAAGTCACCTTTTTTATGCCAAACAATCTTACTAATTAACCCATACAGTAAGTGCTCAGTAAATATTTTACAAATGATGAGCAAAAGTATAAGATAATCTAGACTGATTCTCTTCTTTTGGTCCTGGGGGCAGATAAACCCAATAAAAAGCTCAGGGGAAAGAAATTTTAGGAAGACTCCCAAAGTGAAGCTCTCCACTAAAATGACAAATTCATCCTATCTCCTCACTCTTAACTGTAGATTTCAAGATGATACAAAAAAGTTAACAATGGAATTGCTACAAATGCAGATACCATTTACTCAAAATCTTAACTATGAGGTTGAACCACATGAAATTGCTGGTTTTATAAGTCAAATGTGACCAAATACTGGTCACTCTTACAGTTCAATCTAATAAAAACAATGTAGCCAGAAAAACATGCCTAAAGAACAGTTGGAGTGGCAGAGGGCCACTGGGTTATGCAAAGGGAAAGATACTGAACAACATGCAGGTGCAGAAAATTCCTGAATCACTGAACATAAAATCTTTACCAACAAATACTATTTACATAAAAAAAAAACTCTGTAAAAACAACAACAACAACTCTGTAAACTCACAAGCTGTAAGGTGGTGCTCTCTGGAAGCCTATAACACTACACCACATATAGGGAGGGCAGGGGACATGGGACAGCAGGATGTTGTAGGAGAGGGCAGGAGCTGGAGAAGGAGGCAGAGGTCATGGCACTAAAGAACCTGTAAATCTGTCTCCAGAAGAAGAAGGGAACCACACCAATCTCTTCTGATTTCTGTTTTCACTGTTCTAATTTCTCCTATTTTAGACACATTTTCAAGGTGGAAATCAATATACAATCGTATGATTTCTTGAAACTTCTTATAATAATAAAGCAACAACAACCAGCCACACCAAAAACTTTTATCTATACACATGGCAAACAGGGAGGTCCTAATAAATCTAATCAGTTTTAACAGTCTGATACTGTGGAATTTTAACTGTTTCAAAACTATTCAAAACTAACTCTGCTGCCTAATTACCTCAGAAAGAAGGCTTGCATACTGAAAATATTTTGCACTATCCTTAAGGTATGATTAATTTATGTATTGATTTTTTAATATAGATTGTTTCATGCTCCAGAGAAAGTTCCAACCTTAGCAATATCAAAGTCCTGACATATTCCTTTCTCTATGAAAAGGTGCCAATCTTTAGGAAAATTCCAGTGATTTTTATATTTATCTGGTTTTATAAAAGGAAAAAAGAATCAATGCCTTCTTTTTCTCAGCTAATAAAAAGCTATGTTCTTAGTCATTCCATTCTACAGAGGGAGGATCTGCATTAAGTAATGCTGTCTTCAGAATACAAGAACTAATTCTTTTGCTCTTCTATTTAAGAACGGGACTTTCCTTTGTCTGATAGGCAGTATATTCCAAATTTAGGCATCATTTAGGCCAAGAGAACTAAAGAACATTTGGCAGAACTGAATTCCTTTACCCACTCCTTTGCACTCCATAATCTCAAAGTGCATACATTTTCAATATTCAGTAAAGACTATAAATGTTCTCGCGGCGCCTGGCTGGCTCAGTCAGAAGAGCATCCGACTACTGATGTCAGGAGTTGTGAGTTCAAGCCCCACACTGGGTGTAAAGATTACTTAAAGAATAAATAAAATCCTGAAAGAAAATTAAAAAAAAAAAAGACCATAAATTTTTTTTTAATTAACATATAAGGACTATAAATGTTCTTGACCTTACTCTTCAAGTAAGTTCAACTGAAGTTTTCATTAAGAAGCCTACCTAGGAAGTATTAGATAAAAGGTGTGGCATGTTACATTCACTTCACATTTCTCTTAACACAGTGAACACAAAACCTTATATTGAATCATTTCCTCTGAAACAACAAAGAGAAAGGGAAGGGAAAGACCATTTATGGCCAAATGCAATTTGATGCATGGTCTACATATTTAAAATTTTTTATTCTCACCATAACCCTGTAGGAGTGGGTTTCTTATCTGTTTTATAGAAAATTATCTGTTTTATAGACAATTGGAGGTTGAAGAGATTAACTTGTCCAAGGTCACAGTAAGTGATAAATGATCTGGGATTTGAATCCAAGACTGTGATTCTGATTTTTACTGCTTAAACAGGTGTGCTCAGTAGATGGTACTAATTACCAGAAGGCAGATATGCTCAGGATTAAAACCCTCCATTACATTCCCTTCTCCCTCCTTGAAGCTTCTGTCCACTTCAATTGTTTATTACATTACACAGCTGATTTGGACAGTGCAGGAACTTGGGAATTCTGTTGACTTTCAGGCTCTTTCTAGTTTAAACTTAAGTTACAAAAGAAACCTTCCTAG